>JAQZBX010072418.1:0-15074 GCA_029593785.1 Cabassous unicinctus | reverse complement strand
AGGAAAGAAAAGCAAGAAACAAACAAAGAAATGAAGAAAAACCAAACAAACACACAAGCAAGCAGTCAAACAAAGCTAAGGAATAACAGCATTCATTCTTGGGCCCTTGTGCAGCCACTCAGCCTGCTTGTATTCATCAAATCAATTACCTTGCAGGCTTCTCTCTGCAGGTTTTGAGACAGGTTTTAGAGATTAAACTAACTTAATTTTTTAAAAAGTAACCTCTTTTTTTTTGGAGAAATATAAGACCCAAAAGAAGGCCTCTTCTATACCACCCCCTCTGCCATAGGCACCCTAAATAGGCTCGTGGAAACTTATCAAACATTTCCCACTGCCTGGCCTCCCCAGAGGAGCTGAGACTGTGATACTCATCAGTGCAGAATGATAAAATTGACTGACTCTGCCCCTCCTGAGCCAAGCCTCCTATTAAAGTGTGGTTAGGTAAATCAGTCTTCCTCAGCAGATTCTCCTTTCCCCTCAGCCTGGTGCTGCTTCAAGCCAGCTAATTTAATCTCCAACTTGGAAAGGGGTCCAGACAGCCAATCACACAGAAAGAAAACCCCTCTCCACCTTCTGCCAGAACCCTCCCACTCTTGGAGAATGCTACCTCTCACTGGATTGCCAGCAGGAGTCGGGGCTCGAGGTAGCCCTTTGCCCTGAGGGTGGGGCTTAGCCACTTGAGGAAAAACTCATGATTTTATCTTGAGCAATCCACTTCATTGTCCAGCTACCTCCAGATCAATGTCCCTAAGGTTCTCACTCTGTGGTCTCCCAGAACAGACCACTCAGCCTGGATCCTGTCCCCAATCAGCTTTCCTCTGTGAGAGAGATGGAGAGTGCCCACCTAAACCGATGCCATCTTGGCCCTGTTTTCCCACTCTTTTAATTTAATTTTAGTTTTAGTTTTTTTTTGTTTTCATGCATTTTATCTCTTACATTTAAACTTTTCATTATTAATTCACTTTCCTATTAATTGTATTTGGCTATTGTATTGGCTTCATCTTTAAAGAGGCTTTGGATCAATGAAGGGTTACAACTGGGGGGGAGATGATCATTGGTGGGGGCTGTCAGGGATGAGGGGTGCATTGGAGGAAGTTCAACTGAACATACATACAAGGTATATAAAATTGTTCAAATGTACACAAGACATGGTCAAAGTGAGTGGAGAATCACTCAATAAATGAGAGAATACTGAATTCCATTCCAGGAGAGCTCTGCCACATTCTCCAATGGAGCAGCAACAGTCCCCCAAGTGAAGGGGCAGTGTCTGGCAGAGAAGGATGATCCACTGATGGGCCCTTGTTATTGATGACTAGCCTTAGGAGTCTTTGCTCTTGAAATTGAAACTTAGCCTATTGTAATGCGGTGCCTAAGGGTTGCCTCCTGAGAGCCTCCTTGTTGGTCAAATGTGGCCTCTTTCTAAGCCAAATTCAGCATATGAATGCAATTCTTTCCTCCGAGCTTGGGACATCACTCCTGGGGATGAGCCTCTCTGGCACCGAGGGATTAATACCAAGTGCCAACTGGCAATACAACTGGAAAAAAGACCTCAAATAAAAGGGGGAAAGGTAAAGACAAATGAGTTCATATGACTAAGAGACCTCAAAGTGAGTTGGGAGGTCATCCCAGAGGCAACGCTTATGCACATCTCAGTAGGACCTCATAGGCTTCTGAAGTGGATATCATCCCAAATAGAGGGGCCCCTGAGGGCTCTAGAGACACCCAGGCCCTATGTCAGGTAAGATAACTCTGGAGTTTGGTGCTTTATCAGTGGGACCTACCTTAGAATCTGTGCTCCTGATAGCGACAGAGTTGGACACAAATATGTCTTCCCTGCACATGGTTCATCTGTCTTTTCTATTCAAACCTTTACATGGTGCTGGAATTTGTAGGTGTACATCCAGAGACTGGAGTCTTTGAGCCATCCATATGCCAGCTGGGCCGGGAATCTTGGTGGAGCTACAACTCCTACTCTATAGCTCAATGGACTCACCCAGGACACCTGATGAGTAGATGATGATGGACAACGGCCATCCCAGGGAATGGAGAGAGTCTGTAGCTGCAGGCAGGACCTTCCCATTCATCTTATCCATGGAATATAAGCCCCCCTCACTTGGAGGTGGAATGGACATCACCATCACAGAGTCCTCAGGATTGGGGCAAGAGCTACAGACTAGAGTGTACTTACTGGTATTTTGTTATATACATATTGTGATTCAACCAATGGAAGAAATTACAACATTAATGTGGAGTCAGTGGCCACTGGATACTCTGGGGACAGGGATAGGGAAAAACAATTGAAATCAGGGGCTTTTTCAGGACTTGGGAATTATCCTGAGTGTCATTGCAATAACAGATATAGGCCATTTTATATCATATAGCATGCAGAACTGTGGGGGAAAGAGTTTGGTCTACAATGTGCACTATGGTCCATGCTTACTGGCAAAGCTCCAGGAATAGTATATCCATTGCAGGTGATATGCCACACTAATGTAGGATGTTTATGTGGGAGGTTGTGGGAGGTGTGAGAGGTGGGGCATATGGGAATCCCTATAATTTTTGTGTAACATTTATGTAATCTAAGTATCTTTTAAAAAAGTTATTAAATAAAAAAAAATTAAGTGTATGAAACTGACTTCTGTACATAGAAGGGGCACAATAAAATGTTATTTATTTATATATTTTTAGAAAAACAATATAACTTTTTATTTTGTAAATTTTTCATAGTTTTTAATTCTCAATTTGATATAGCTCTGCTCTAATCTTTTTTTATTTCTTTTCTGTTTGTCTTGGAATTATTTTTTGTTCTTTTTTCTAGTTCCTTCAGGTGTAGAGTTAGACCTTTGATTTTATATATTTCTTCTTTAATATATGCATGTATGACTACAAATATCCTTCTCAACACTGCTTTTGCTGCAACACATAATATGTTACATTCTCATTTTGATTCTTTTTGAGGTAGATATTGATTACTTTTGCTGTTTCCTCCTTGTCCTAATGAATGCTTAACAATGTTTTCCTTAACTTCCAGATTTTTGCACCTATTCTTGTTCTCTTTCCCTCATTAGCTTCATTCTGTTGTGCTCAGAGAAATTACTTTATATAGCTTCAATCTTTCTAAATTCATTAAGACTTATTCTGTGACCTAGCATGTGATTTATCATGGAGATGATCCATATAGGCTTGAGAAAAATGTATATCCTGCTGTATTTGCGTGTAATATTCTGTGTGTGTCAATTAGATCTAGTTCCCCTAATGTGTTATTCAAGGAGTCTGTTTCTATTTTAACCCTCTGTAGAGATTTTTGTCTTATGGTGATAATGGTGTATTAAAGTCCCTCATTGTCATTGTAGAGGCATCTATTTCTTCCTTTAATATTTCCATTGTTTGTCTCATGTATTTTGGGGCACACTGTTTAGGTGAATAAATATTTATGATTGTTCTTTCTTCTTGATAGATTGTTCCTTTTATTAATATATTGTGTCCTACTTTGTCCTTACAATAGTTTTGCATTTAATGTCTATTTTGTCTAATATTAATGTAGCTATGCCCACCTTTTATTGGATATTGTTTGTGTGTAAAATAGTTTTCCAACATTTTGCTTGCAACGTCCTTGTGTCCCTGAATCTAAGGTGAGTTTCTTGTAGACAACATATGGATGGGTTATATTTCCTCATCCATTCTGCTTATTTTTGTCTTTTAATTGGAGCATTCAATCCAGTAATATTCAATGTTATTATCAAGGCATTAATGACATTAGCCATTTTTCTCAAGGTTTATGCTTGTCATATTTTGTTTTTATTTTTCTTTCTATACTTTTAGTTACTCTTAACTAATAATCTACCTTCTTACTCTCTCCTCCAAATGTTTCTCTCCTGTTTTGTTTTTCCTTTCAACCTGCATAACTCCATTTAATATTGCTTGAAGGGCAGGACTCCTGTTGACCCTCTCTCTTAATTTCTGTTTATCTATGAACATTTAGAACTCTGTCATTTTTGAATGACTGCTCTGCTACATACAGAATCCTTGGCTGGCAGCTTTTTCTTTTAGTGCTTTAACTATGTCATACCACTGCTTTGTCACTTCCATGGTTTCAGATGAGAAATCAGTGCTTAATCTTATCTAGCTTCCCTTGTATGTGATGGATCTCTTTTCTCTTGCTGATTTCAGTATTGTCTCTTTGTCTTGGGGATTTGACAATTTGATAAATATATGTCTTGGGATAAGACTCTTAAGATTTATACTGTTTGGAGTTTGGGGCACTTTCTGGATATGTATATCCATGTCCCTCAAAAAAGGGGAAATTTTCAGCCATTATTTCCTCCAACACACCTTCTTCCCCCTTTCCCTTCTCTTCTTCCTCTTGGATGACTGTAATGCCTATGTTTATACATTTTGGATTGCCCATCATTTCACAAAATATTTGTTGAAGTTTTTCCATCATTTTATCTATCTGTTGTATTGTCTGTGCAATTTCACATGTATTTTTTTATGTTACTAATTCTTTTCTTTGCCTGTTCAAATCTGCTGTTATGTCCTTCCACGATATTTTGGTTTATTGCATTGTACCATTCATCAACATCAGATCTGATATCTTTTTATGTATGTTTAAAATTTCTTAAGTATGTTCCTGCAGTGTCTTCTTAATATCCTTCATCTCTTCCTTCACTTCAATAAGTTGATTCATGATGTTTTTTTGACATCTTTGATTAGTTGTTCTATGTTCTATGACTGGGTCATATCTTCCTGTTTCTTAGTATGATTTGTAGTTTTTTGCTGGTACCTAGGCATCTGTTTACCTTGATGGGCTTATTCAGATGGTTAGCTACTCTTCTACTCTTAGGTTTTCCTTTGTTTTGTGTTGTGTTTTGTTCTCTTTGACACTTGGTTCCAATTATTCTATAACCTTGGAATTGCTTATTTTTCCCTGAAGAAAATTTAAAACCATAGAAAAGAAAGAAGAGAAAAGGAATAATAATATTATTATACTAATATATATTATATATTTTAATAATATAATAAAGAAGAGGAGAACATGTGTAGCTCATATGTTTGAGTGCCTGCTTCCCCTATTTGAGGTCCTGGGTTCAATCCCCTATACCTCTTGGAAAAAAAAATAGATAATAGAAAAAGAACCATAAATCAGTCAGGAAAAAAATCAGTACTATGAGTAAAAAAGCATAAAAAATTGAAAAGCATAAAAGTAAAAATGGTGGAAGAATGAAACTAGAAAAAAACAAAACCAGAAAAAAAAAGAGAATATAAAAGACCAGAAAGATGATAACAGGTAAGGAAAAAAAGAGCAAACAAGGAAAGGTGGAATGAAAGAAAGCAATGGAACAGGGAAAAATGAAAGAAAGGAAAGGAATAAAGAAACCGAGGAAAAACAAAGGAAAAGAAAAAAAAGGAAATAAATAAAGAAAAGAAAATAAAGAATAAAAGTAAAATACTAAAAAATTAAAAAATAAAAATAAATACTAGTAAGAAATATGCAATCACAGATCTAAAACCTAAAAAATAATCATCTGTAAGTTCCCTATCACAAGGTGCCATCTGGATGCCTTACAACCTGCTAGATCACTCTTTGGATCCCTTCTCTTAAGCAGTACCAAAGATTGAACAAGGAACCTAAAAGATGTGAGGCAGGCATTCATACACTGAGCTACACTTCTCCACAGATTAAGTATACTTCTGAAATTTTATCTGCCTCATCCCTCCCTCAAGACCCTCAGGTAAGATGGGCTTTTAACAGTTTGTCAGCTATCTTTCTTGACTTCCTTCTCTCCAGGGTTGTTAGGTGCTTGTTAGCCCTGTCCCTTACTTATGTGTTTCTTCTCTCTCCCAAGGTGTGTGGGCATGGCAGCCTGCCTGATCCCATCCCCCTGCACTCTCCTTGGTGCCTTTTCAGCATTGACTGGGGTCTTTATTTTTATTTTATTTTTTCCCTTCTGTTCTTCTTGCCCTATCTCCCCTCCCACTTCTATTAATACTCTCTGAAATTGCTTGGTGCCTGTCCCACACAGTGCCCCCAAGGATGGGTCATTTTCAACCTTCACTTCCTAAGCTGGATACAGCAGGGATTCAAAGTGTGCTCACCTGGCCAAACCCACTGAAGAGAAAGCACTCTCTGCCCGCCTCCAGACTCCTCTTCTTCCCAGGGAGGAGGACTGTTTTTCCCTCAGTTTGCTGCAGTGAGCCAGGATTTTACCAAAGCTATTCTTGATGGTGGAGGATATGTGCCCTTCCCAGCTGCAGGGGCAAGTAATTCATGGTTTTCCTTTGGCCTCTTTGTCTCTCTATTCCTCTCTCTTGTGGATGAGTTACAGCACTCTCTTGGTTTGCAGATCCCTAAAGTAGCTCCCTTGGATAGCTTTTTGCCCCTCTTCCTTTGTTTTTTTGAGAGAGATGAGCCCTGTCTAGCTCCTTGAATGCCATTTTACCAGAAGTCCTGTAATATTTTTAAGATACTTTGTATCAAATAGCATATGGATGCAAAACTTTATTAAAATAAAGTTTCCTTGAATTATCAGTCTGTTCTTGCTAAGAATTTGTAAAGAATGTTTTCCCCTGAATAATCAATGTAAAAGGAAGAGTCTATATTTTATCAGAATACATTCTTATATTTCATTTTAAATTTATCATGTCCTTAATTCTTTTAAAAAGAGATTTTTAACCAACATATTGTCTCCTATATATACTTATTTTGATTAAAGACAAACACCAAGTTTTTTTCACCGTGACCTAAGATCCTATTTACAAAATGTTCAAACCTCCTGACAATTTCTGTTATTTTTCTTCTGAAAACAAATGCTAAATAATTTGTTTTTAAATTCAAATTTGTTGGAATTTTCCAGAGCTCCCTCAGAGAACCAGGAAAAAATCTACTTTTTCATCTTGTAAAAAGAAAAGTGCGAGCAATAGTTTTATTTTATATACAATAAATTGCATAGAAATTTTTGTGGAATTAAAAGGGATTTCTACTTTTGTTAGTTACATTTATATGAAGTGTTATATATGTATATAGATACATTCCAGAAATTTTATAAATATCCTGAAAAATTGTCAATGTCCTCACTTTCCCTAATTCCCTAATTCTAATCTGCCTCAGATTAGGCAACAATATAATGTTGTCAGGCATAATTGTAGTTATTTTTAAAATTTTGTTACATGCCACACAAACAACCAAATTTCATCTCACATTATTTTATAATTACCTCTCATTAGATTTTCACTTTTATAAAACAGCCATGTTTTTTTCTTCTGTGTTTAAGTTTTTGTAATCAACAGGTAGTTTTATGTATGTTTGCTTGTTTTATTCTAATGTTTTTTCTGCAAATGCTTGCAGTCAGCTACAAGGCAGAATATTTCATCTTCAACAAAAAGTACTCTCTCCAAGACCTATGGAAGGACTATGCCAAATAATTTGGGGCACCAGCTTCTAATGACATTGCTAAAATAATTTTGTGACCATAGCATTGGAATAACTCAATGGGAAATTGAAGTCTTCATAAAATTGTTGACATGAGATGAGCAGAACAAGATTAATTACCTAGGACAGAAGGAATTAATGAAAAATGATTACAGATTTTGTTTGATATATTGCTGATATTTTAATGTTTTATCTTTTCAAAATATAAGAAATCCCCTTTGCTTTTCCCTTAAACTAACTTTAACACCAAAAAACTTACTGCTGTAGTTTCCTAGGATATTCAAGAAAATATCATGAGATGAGTTGACATAAACAATGGGAACTTAATAGCTTAGAGTTTTCAGGGTAAAAGAGTACAAATCAAGGTGTCATCAAGGTGATGCTTTCTCCCCAGAGACTGCAGCATTCTAGGGCTGGCTGCTAGCAATCCTTTTTCCTTAGTTTATTTGCATGGCAAGGCACATGTCAGCATTCTTGGTCTCTCCAATCTCTCCCAGGTACTGCTGATTATCTCTTATGACTCTTTCTCCCAGGTTTCAATGATGTTCAGGTTCTAGCTGCTTTGCCTGTGGTTTTTCTTTCTCTGAATTTAATTCTTCTTATAAAGGGCTCCAGTAATAAGATTAAGACACATCCTAATTGAGGTGGGTTATTACTTAACTGAAGAAACCACAACAAAAGTTCCTATTTACAATGGCTTCACACTTACAGGAATGGATTAACTTTAATAGCATGTTTTTCTGGGATACACACAGTTCCAAACCAACACACTTAATGCCTAAGAAACTTCCTGCCTTCCAGCTCTCTCATTTCTCTAATATGGCCTCCTCTAAGCCCCAAGTGTCTATAAATATATAACTTTTCCCCATATATAAAACATGACTCTCAGGGATGAGCCTCCTTGACACTGCAGGATAGCCAGAAACTAAGTTATCAGGAATGCTTTCAAAGAAATATCTTGATCAATGGTAGAAATGTGAAAGTGTACAATAGTAACTTATGCTGGGACTTAAAATGGAGTCAGAGCACTGCATACAGAAAGGCCTTATGCCACACAGAAAACCTACATCCTGATGTGAAAAGTGAAAACTAAGCAGCTAGCAAAACCAGTTCCTCTCTGAAAACAAAATATCTCTTTCTAAGAACCTCATTTTAACCAACTTCTGTTTTTTCTTCTTCTTTTTCCCTTTAAACACCCTTGCCTGACAGCCCCAAGTTGAGACAGAAGTTATATTGCTACCTGAATATGTGCTCCCCAAGTTGCAATTCTAGAATCCTGAAAACATGCTTTTGTTGCTTTATGGCTCAGTTTGTTATTTCTCAGTCAACACCATGAACCAAAGGACAAATATTGTAGAAGCCCATATGAAGTAATTAGTACATACAAATTCATAGAGAAGCTAGAATACAGGTTACCAGGGGCATGGGTGGAGGTGGTGATGACGAGATTCTTTTTGAAATGATGGAAAAGCTTTAGCAATGGATGGTGGTGATAGTAGCACAACATAGTTGATGTAAGTAACAACAATAAATCATAAACTTGAAAGCATTAGAAATGGAAAATTTTAGGATGTATATATGCCTCCAAAAAAAAAAACAAAACACAAAAACACAACAGAACTGTGCAACACAAAGAGTGAACCATAACATAGATTATGGGCTGTAGTTAATATCATTGTAATAATAAGGTTTCATCAATTGTAACAAAGGGATAATACTAACACAAAATTTTAATAATAAGAAAAACTGTATGTTTGGGGAGTTATGAGAACTATACAATTTTTCTTGACTTTTCTATAAACCTAAAATATCTTCAATAAAAATTTCAAATAAAGCAAACAAAATATATCATACAAAGGAAAAATTTGAAACACCTAAAAATAACTACATTGACCCTGGAGATGTACCACCAATAATTCAATAACTCATTTTCAGGATATAGATATATATTTAATATTTTTCTATATTTTTTAAAAGATACTTACATTACCTAAAAGTTACACAAAAATTGTAGGGATTCCCATGTGCCCCACCTCCCACTCCTCCCACAACCTCCCACATGAACACCCTTCATTAGAGTGGCACATCAACTGCAATAGATATACACATTTTGGGGCTTTGCCACTAAGCAAGGACCATAGTTTACATTGTGGAACACACTTTCTTCCACAAAGTTCTGTGTATTATATGATGATATAAAATGGCCTATATCTGTCCTTGAAATGCCACTCAGGATAATTCCCAAGTCTTGAAAAAGCCCCTGTATTAAAACTGCTTTTCCCTCTCCCTGCCCCCAAAGCATCTGGTGACCACTGGCTCTACATTAATGTTGTAATTACTTTCATTGCATGAGTCACAATATGTCTATAACAGAATACCAGTAAGTCCTCTCAAGTCCATAGCTCTTCCCCAATCCTGAGGAGTCTGTGATGGTGATGTTCACTCCACCTCCAAGTGAGAGGGGGCTTATATCCCATGGATAAAATGGATGGTATTATTCTGCCTGCAGCTGCAGACTCACTCCATTCCCTACAATGGCCATTGTCCATCATCATCTCCCCACCAGGTAACCAGGGTGAGTCCATTGAGCTATAGAGCAAGAGTTGCAGTTCCACTGAGATTCCAGGCCCAGCTGGCACATGGACAGCCCAAAAACTTTGGTCTCTGAAAGTACACCTACAAACTCTGGCACCACATATAGGTTTGAATAGAAGGGACAGATGGACCTTGTGCAGGAAAGACATATTTGGGTCCAACTCTTTCATTCTCAGGTGCAAGGATTCCAAAGTAGGGCTCACTTATAAGGCATGAATCTCTGGGGCTATCTGCCCTGATATAGGACCTGGGTGTCTCCAGAGACCCCAGGGACCCCTCTGTCTGGGGTGAAATCCACATTGGAAGCCTATGAGGTTCTATTGAGATGTGCATAAGCTTTACCTCTGGGATGTCTTCCCAACTCACTTTGAAGTCTCTTAGCCATATTAAATCATGTATCTTTACCATGCCCCCCACTTTTGAGGTCTTTTTCCAGTCATATTGCCCATTGGCACTTGTTAGTAATCCCACATTGCCAGGGAGGCTTATCCCCGGGAGTCATGTCCCATGCTGGGAGGAAGGTAATGCATTCATAAGCTGAGGTTGGCTTAGAGAGAGTCCACATTTGAGTAACAAGGAGGATCTCAGGAGGCAACCCTTAGGCACCCCATAACAATAGGCTAAGTTTCAATTTCAAGAGCAAAGATTCATAAGGATAGTCATCACTAACAAGAGCCCATTGGTGGATCATCTTCCTTTGCCAGACACTGCCCTTGCACTTAAGGTACTGTTGCAACTCCCTTGGAGAAAATGGCAGAGCTATCCAAGTTGGGAATTCAGTATTCTCTCATTCATTCAGTGGTTCTTCACCCACTGTGACTATGCCCTGTGAGCATTTGAAAAATTTTATATACCTTTTATATATGTTCAGGTGAACTTCATCACATGCACCCCCCATTCCTGACACACCCCACCAATAATCCTCTCTCACCCCAGTTGTAACCATTCTGTGATCCAAAGCTTCTTTAAAGATGAAGCCAATACAATAGCCCAATACAATTAATAGGAAAATGACATAATAATATTTAAATGTAAGAGATAAAATACATGAAAACTTAAAAAAAAAACTAAAAATGAAATAAAATGAAAGGATTGGGTTATTCAAAAAATGAGAAAAAAAAATTTTTAAGTTAAATTTTTTTTGACATTTTGCCTTTTATCACTGCAGTATCTGGTGTCCAGTCTGTACCGTGGCACCTTCCCCCCTCTCACTCCCCAGTGTCTCACTATTTTTCATTTAATTTTCAAAGAAGTTTTAGGTCACAGCAAAGTCACACACAGAATACAAGACACTCTCATATACCCATCCTCCTCCCCCTTTCCTTACCCCATATTAAAATCTTTTTGTACGTGGATGGTAGCATTATTATAACTGATATACCCATAATGAAACATAGCTACTAAACATTGTCAATGGTTTACAGTGTGGTTTACATTTTAGATCATACACTTTTATAAATTTTGATGATATTTACCATGTCTTGTGTCCATCACTGTAAGGTAATGAAAAACATTTCCATTGACCACTAAATATCCCCTGTTTAATCTGTTCTGTTCCTCCCTCCCCACCACCCCAGGGCCCATGATGACCCCGTGGCTTGACTCATTGGATGACAAGATTCATAGTTACAAGAAACAAGACGTCATGACACACTGGTTTGTTCTCCACTATTAGGAATGGCCCTTGCTCTTAAGAGTCACCCACCTGTCTTTTCTGAGCAAATCAGTCCTCCCAAAGATGGAAGACCATCTTCCCTCTCATTGTGTGGGTCTCCACCCACTGATTCAACACATTATGACAGGATGAAGACACACACACTCCCTAGAAGCCTGCTTCAGATGCACCCTATCCGTAATGCAGCCCCCAACCAACACCCTAAAGCAGTGACACTTTCTTGTCATATTGCCATAAGAGCATTCCCAACACTGTACTTTCAACCTCATACCCCAAAATCCCAGGTGTTCGCCTGGTCCCTCTCCCATCTCTCCCCTCAGTATCGTGGGTATTCTAACCCACCCTTCCCAATCAACCCACCTGTCAACCCTGCACCACCCAACCCAATAAACCACTAACCTCCTGTCCTATCCTTTCAATACACAACTACACTCTATCACTTTACTATAGGTTGCATCCATATGGATGATGGCTCACAACTTTCTCTTCTCATTCTCCTTCTTGTACACCTACCTTTCAGACCATAGTACTCAGAGACTGCTCAAATTCCTTAATTCATATCAGTGAGGTCATGTACTGTTCATCCTTCAATGCCCGGCTTGTTTTAATCAACATAAGGTCTTCCAGATTCATCCATGTTATCCTGTGTGTTAGCACTTTATTCCTTCTTACAGCTGAGTAATATTTCATTGTACATATGTACCACATTTTGTTTATCAATTCATCTGTTGATGGGCACTTGGGTTGATTCCAACTTTTGGCAATAGTGAACAATGCCACTATCAACATTGGTGTGCATTTATCAGTTCATGTCTTTGCTTTCAGTTCTTCTGGGTATATACCTAGCAGTGGGGTCACTGGATCATATGGAAGATCTATAGTTAGTTTTTTGAGGAACCACCAAACAGTCCTCCACAGGGCTGTACCATTCCACAATTCCACCAGCAGTGGATGAGTGTTCCCATTCCTCCACATACTCTCCATCACTTATAGTCTTCTGTTTTTTAATATCTGCCCTTCTAATGGGTGTAAGACGGAATCTCCATGTAGTTTTGATTTGCATTTTTCTAATAGTTAAAGATTTTGAGTATTTTTTCATGTGCTTTTTAGCCATCTATATTTCTTCCTTGGAGAAGTGTCTTTTCAGGTCACTTGCCCATTTTTTAAATGGGCTGTCTTTTTATTTTCAGGGTGTAGGATCTCTTTATTTATGCATGATATTAGGCTCCTATGATACACATGGTTGTCAAATATTTTCTTGGGTAGGCTGCCTTTTTATTTTCTTGATAATATCCTTTGAGTTGCAAAAGTTATTAATTTTGTAGAGATCCAATTTACTCTTTTTTCTTTTGCTGCTTGTGCTTTGAGTGTGATGTTCATGAAAGCATTTCCTATTACAACATCCTGTAGTTGCTTCCCTACATTATCTTCCAAGGTCTTTATGGTGTTGGCTCTTATATTTAAATCTTTGATCCATCTTGAGATGATTTTCATATAAGGTGTGAGATCGTGTTCCTCTCTCATTCTTTTGGATATGGATATCCAATTCTCCAAGCACAACTTGTTGAAGAGGCCATTCACTCCCAACTGAGTGGGCTTGTTGGCTTGGTCAAATATCAGATGATTGTAATATGTGAGGCTTTGTATCAGAACTCTCAATTCAGTTCCATTTGTCAATGTGTCTATGCTTGTGACAATACCATGTGGCTTTGACCACTGTAACTTTGTACTATGTTTTAAAGTCAGGTAGTGTGATACCTCCAACTTCATTTTTCTTTTTCAATATGTCTTTGGCAATTCAGGGCCTCTTACCCTTCCAAATAATTTTTTTAGTTAGTTTTTCCAATACCTTAAAAAATAGAGTGTTGACTTTTATTGAGATTGCATTAAATCTGTAGATTAGTTCTGGTAGGATAGATATCTTGATGAATTAGTCTTCGTGTCCATAAACAGAATATTCTTCCATTTATTTAAGTCTTCTTTGATTTCCTTTAACAGTGTTGTGTAGTTTTCTGTAAATAAGTCCTTTATATCTTTAGTTAAATTTATTCCTAGGTATTTTATTCTTTTAGTTACTATTGTAAATCGTATTTTTTTCCTGATTTCCTCTTCAGATTGCTTGTTATTGGTGTACAGAAATACTCCTGATTTTTGAGCATTGATCTCATAGCCTGCAATGTTACTGAACTCCTTTATAACTTTTAGAAACTTTGTTGTAGATTTTTCAGGTCTTTCTACATATAGGATCATGTCATCTGAAAATAATGAAATTTTTACTTCTTCTTCTCCAATTTGGATTACTTTTTTATCTTTTTCTTGATTCAGTGCTCGAGCAAGTACTTCTAAGCCAGCGTTAAATTGGGGTGGTGATAGTGGGCATCCTTGTCTTGTTCCTGATCTCAGAGTGAAGGTTTTTAGGATTTCAAATTGAAGGTGAGGTTAGCTTTGGGTGTTTTCATTTGTATCCTTTATCATGATCAGAACGTGTCCTATTCCTATCTTTTGCAGTGTTTTTATCAGGAAAGTGTGCTGTATTTTGCCAAATGCTTTTTCTGCATCTATAGATATGATCCTGTGATTTTTTAATTTCAATCTGTTTATGTGGTCTATTACATTGATAGATTTTCTAATGTTGAACTATCCTTGCATACCCGGGATTAAACCCACTTTATCATGGTGTATAAATCTTTTGATATGTTGTTGACTGTGATTAGTGAGTATTTTGTTGAGGATTTTAGCATCTAGTTTCAAAAGAGAAATTTGTCTGTAATTTTCCTTTCTTGTGATATCTTTGTTTAGCTTTGGTATTAGGATAATGTTGACATCATAGAATGAGTTAGGCAATGCTACTTCTAATTCTATTTTTTTGGAAGAGCTTAAGCAGGATTGGTGTTAATTCTTTCCAGAATGTTTGATAGAATTCACCTGTGAAGCCATCTGGTTCTGGGCTCTTCTTAGTTGGGAAGTTTTTGATGAACAAATCTATCTCTTTAATTGTGACTGGACTATTGAGCTCATCAATTTCTTCTTTCATCAATTTATTCTGCTTGTAAGTTTCCAGGGATTTGTCCATTTCCTCTAAATTATCATTCTTGTTGGCATATAATTTTTCAAAGCATCCTCTTATGATACTCTTTATTTCGGTGGGGTCATTGGTGATATCTCCTTCCTCATTTGTTATTTTGTGTATTTCATCTGTTCTCTCTTTTTCTTTGTTAGTCTGGCTAAGGGTTTGTCACTTTTACTGATTTTCTTGAAGAAACAGCTTTTGGTTTTGTTTATTTTTTCTAGTGCTTTCTTATTTTCTATTTCATTTAGTTCTGCTCTAATCTTTGTTATTTCTTTCTTTCTGCCTCTTTTGGGGTTAGTTTGTTG
>JAQZBX010072417.1:0-15076 GCA_029593785.1 Cabassous unicinctus | reverse complement strand
ACAAGGAGGCCCTGGGAAGCGAACCCGGGGCCTCCCATATGGTAAACGGGAGCTCTATTGATTGAGCCACACCCGCTTCCCTAAGTAGATGTTTTAAACATCTGGAATCATTTCACAGGAGCAGATGTTTATGTTGAGTGTGGCAGCCAAGATTTCCCCCTTTGTTTTAGCAATAACCATAGCACAGTTTAATGTAATCCAGTTATTTTTTGGCACCATACCAAAGCTGTTGCATTTCAGGGAGATGAGGGGTCAGAACATGACATTTTTGCCTCTGATAAGCATTCAGTATAAATCAGGACACAAAATTGCATAGATTGAAAAGCACATGGGTCTTCAAGAGCAACCTGATAGACTCAGGAGCAGTATTAAAAAAACAAAAGGGGGACTGTGGGAAGGTGGTGGTATAGGAAGCTCCAGGAACCAGTCCCTCCACTAGAATAACTATTAAACTGGCAGGAACTGTCTGAATCAACTATTTTGGAACTCTGGAATCCAGAAGAATACTGTTCAGCTTCTAGGGAAGAGTAGAAGGAAGAAGCTGGTAAATCACAGTAAACACCAGTAAACTGCTCACTTCCTGGGGCAATTACCAGTATCCATCTCTATTACCACAGCAGGTAGCACAGGGGTCTGGGCCCTGGCAAAGCTTGCTGGTGCCAGAAATGGACCTGAAAATCCACTTCCCTAAGATCCAGGGTGGGCACGGGCCAATTGCTGATCCTGGCTTTTTATTATCTACTTCTATCACTGGGACCCAGCTCCAACCCAATTCAGACAAAAATGGCATGCAGTGGCCACGAGAGGGGAGGGAGAAGGAAGAAGAGGTGTAACATGGGGTACTTTGAGAACAACAGAATTGTCCTGCACGATATTTCAATGACGGATACAGGCCATTATATATTTTGTCAAAACCCATAAAATTGTGTGGTGCAAAGTGTAAATTATAATGTAAACTATAGTCCAAGATTAGTAGCAATGCTTCAATATATGTTCATCAATTGTAACAAATGTACCCACTAATGAAAGATGTTAATGGGGAAAGTGTGAGAGGTGGAAGGGGTGGGGTATATGGGAATCCCCTATATTTTTGATGTAACATTTATGTAATTTAAGCATCTTAATAAATGATTTGTGTGAGAAAAAAATAAAGCATCTTAAAAAAAAAAAAGACATATGCTTCCTCAGAGCTGTGGAGGGCAGTTGAAGGGCTACATTTGATGGGCAGACAAGAAAGCACAAATTTGGAGAGCCACAGAAGTGCCTTGTGCTCTTCCTGGCCCCTCCGTCATCCCCTCTACAGGACAGTTTGGTGCTGGCTGGTGTCCCTTTGTGGTCCCTGGCCTTGTTCCTGCTGGGAAAGACAGACTTGGGAAACTCCTCCCATGACCCCACTCTCAGAATTTGCCCTCCAGGGCTTAAGACAACAAAAGCAGTCTAAGAAACAGCTGAGGCAGCCAGGCTGAGGGAAAGACTTACCTGCTTTAAGTCTGGCAGTGGAACACCAGGGAGAGGAAGGTCTGTCTCCTGGGAAGTAGAGGGGGCATTCAAACTCCTGTAAACAGGGAAACTCCTAAACCACCAGCAAGCACAAGCTCAGGGCAAGACACAGGCCCAGAAAAGAGAAAAACCCTGCACTTTGCATTTGCCTTGGGCGGAGCTTCCTGGTAGGAGGGCTGACACTCAAGAAAATCTCTGTCATATCACCAGCTAGTTACAAACTCAAGAACAGACATCTCAGGGAATAAATTCCACAGTTAACATTTTAAAATATTAAAATGTACAGTGTGCAACAAAAGATTACAACACAAACAAAGAAAAAGGAAATGATGGCTCATCCAAAGGAAGAGGATACAAATCCAGAAAACACCAAAGAACAAGACTGGATTGTGGACATATCAGACAAAGACCTTTTAAAAAATGACCTTAGCAATGCTCAGGAAGATGAAGGAAAATACAAAGAAAGGATATCAGGATAAAAATGAATGGGCAATATGAGACTCTTAATTAAGAGAAATTTTAAAAAGAAACCAAACAGAGCCATTGGAGTTGAAGACCACATAACTGAAATGAAAAATTTCCAGGGGGGTTTCAACAGCATACTGGAGCTGGCAGAAGAATCAGCAAACCCAAAGACCAAACAATTGAAATAAATCAGACTGAGGAACAGAAAGAAAAAGTTATAAAAAGTGAAAATAGCCTAAAAGACCTCTGGGACATCAAGCATATCAATATATGCATTATAGGTGTCCCAGAAATAGAGAGAAAGGAGAAGGAATACTCAAAGAAATAATGCCAGAAAACATCTCAAACGCAGCAAAAGATGTGAATATGCACATCCAAGAAGCAAGTCCACACAACATGAAACAGGATAAATTACACCCCATTGCATATTCATCAAACTGTCATATGCAAAGGACAAGGGCAAAGTTGCTTGAAACTGAAAGCTGCAAGAGAAAAGTAATGTGTTATGTATAAGGAAGTTCCAATTAGATTAAGTGCCAATTTCTCATCAGAAATCATGGAGACAAGAAAACAGTGGGTTGAAATACTTAAAAGTGCTGAAAGAAAACAATTGCCTACCAAGAATTTTATAACCAATGAGACTTTCTTTCAAAAATGAGGGAGAGATTAAGACATTCCAGATTTAAAGAAAAAAAAAAAAAAGGGAAGCAGACGTTGCTTAAGCAGTTGGGCGCCTGCCTACCACATGGGAGGTCCCAGGTTTGGTTCCCGATGCCTCCTAAAGAAGATGAGCAAGACAGCAAGCTGACATGACAGACTGGAACAGCAAGCTGACGCAATGAGATGATGCAATGAGATGATGCAATGAAGAGACACAGCAAAGAAACACAATGAGAGACACAACAAGTGGGAGCGGAGGTGGCTCAAGCCACTGGGTACCTCCCTCCCATATGGGAGGTCCTGGGTTCGGTTCCTGGTGCCTCCTTAAAAAAAAAAAAAGCTGAAGGATTTCATCACCACTAGATCTGCCATACAAGCAATGCTAGAGGGAGTTCTTCAGACCAAAAGGAAAGGACACTAGACAGTGGTTTGAAGGCATAAAAAACTAAAGACCTCCAGTAAAGGTAACCCGTTTGGGTAATAACAAATGCCAGTATGACTGCATTGTATTTTTTGGAATATAACTCCACTTCTTACTTCTACAGATGCTAAAATGCAAATGCATAAAAAGTAATGCTAAATCTACGGTTTTGGACATACAATGTACAAAGATATAATTTGTAACAAGTACAAAAAAGATGGGGGAACAAAAAGGTGTAGGAACAGTATATGTGTATGCTATTGAAGTCAAGTTGTTGTCAAATCAAATATGATTGTTATATATTTAGGATGTTAAATTTTAACCCTGTGGTAACCACAAGGAAACCAGATGAAAAATATATACATATAGAAATGAGAAGCAGCTCAATATGGTACAATGCAAAAAAAAACAAACCAAAACAAAACAAATATCAAAAGAATTGAGGGGCAAAAAAAGTTTCAGACTTACAAAGAGTAAAGAGCAAAATGGTAGAAGAAAGTCCTGCATTATCAAGTAGTGACTTTAAATGTAAATGGAGGGAAGCGGGTGTGGCTCAGTGGATACAGCCCCCGTTTACCATATGGGAGGCCCGGGGGTTCGTGTCCCGAGGCCTCCTTGTGAGGGCACGCCTGGCCTGAGCGGTTCGCTTCCCGGGCGCCTCCTTGTGAGGGCAGGCCGGCTCGCGCGGCGCCGTGGGCTGATGCAGCGGGACCTCACAGTAAGGGGGAGATAAGCAGACACGGAGAAGACACGCAGCGAATGGACACAGCAGCACAAGCGGCAAGGGGGGGATAAATAAATAAATCTTTAAAAAATAAAAAAAATAAAAAAATAAATGTAAATGGATTAAACTCTCCAGTCAAAAGGTAGAGAATGGCAGAATGGGTAAAAAAAGTATGATGTAACTACATGCTATCTACAAGAGACTCACCTTAAATTCAAAGGTATAAGTAGGATGAAGTCAAAGGATGGAAAAAACTATACCATACAGGAAGTAACCAAAAGACAACTGAGATCGCTATACTAATATTAGATAAAATAGACTTTAAGTCAAAAACAGTAACAAGGGATAAGGATGGTCATTATATACTGATAAAGGGCCAATTCAACAATTATAAATATATATGCACCTAGCAGCAGAACCCCAATATACAAGGCAAATACTGACAGATTTAAAGGGATATATTGATGGTTCTACATTAATAGTAGGAGACTACTTTCAATAATGGATAGAGCATCTAGACAGAAGATCAATAAGGAAATACAAGACTTGAATGATACTCTAAACCAACTAGACCTAATAGACATATATAGAACACTTCACCCAAAAAACAACAGAATACACATTCTTCTCAAGTGCACATGGATCATTCTCTAGGATAGATCGTATCTTAGATCACAAAACAAGTCTCAATAAATTAAAAAATATTGAACTCATACAATGTATCTTTTCTGACCACAATGGACTGAAGTCAGAAATAAATAACAAAGGGAGAAATGCAAAATTCACCAATATGTGGAAATGAAGCAACATGTTCTTAAACAATCAATGGGTTAAAAAGGAAATTGCAAGGGAAATTTGGAAATATCTTGAAGTGAATGAAAATGAAAATACAATATACCAACATTTATGGGATGTAGCAAAAGCAGCACTGAGAAGGAAATTTATAGCTCTAAATGCTTACATTAAAAAAGAAAGATTTCAAATCGGAGACTTAACCTTAAAACTGGAAGAACTAGAAAAAGAAGAGCAAACTAAACCCAAAGTGAGTAGAAGGAAGGAAAAAACAAAGATTAGAGAGAAGATAAATGAAATAGAGAAAAAAATCACTAGAGAGACTCAACAAAACAATAGTTGATTCTCAGAAAATATCAATGAAATTGACAGCCCTTTACCTAGACTGAAAAAGAAAAAAAAGGAAAAAAATAAAAGAGAGTAAAAGGATACAAATAACTAAAATAAAAAATGAAAAGGGGACTATTACTACTTACCCCACTGAAATAAACAACTGTAAGTCAACAAATTAGATAGCCTAGATGAAATTTACAAATTCCTAGAAACACATAAACTACGTACACTGACTCAAGAAGAAATAGAAGAAGTTAATAAACTAACAACTAGTAAAGAGACTGAATCAGTCATCAAAAACCTCCCAACAAAGAAAAGTCCAGGAACAGATGGCTTCACAGGGGAATTTTACCAAACATTCCAAGAAGAACTAACACCAATCCTGCTCAAACTCTTCCACAAATTTGAAGAGGAGGGAACACTCCCTTATTCATTCTATGAGGCCAACATCACCCTCATACCCAAGCCAGATAAAACCACCACAAGAAAACTACAGACCAATATCTCTTATGAATATAGATGTAAAAATCCTCAATAAAATATTAGCAAAATGAATCCAACAGCACATTGAAAGAATTATACACCATGATCAAGTGGGATTTATTCAGGTATGCAAGGATGGTCCAACATAAGAAAATCAATTAATGAAATATACCACATTAACAGAACGAAGGGATAAAACACACCTGATAATATCAATTGATGCAGAAAAGGCATATGAAAAAATCCGGCACCCTTTCTTGATAAAAACACTTAGAAAACTAGGAATAGAAGGCAACTTCCTCAACATGATAAAGCAAACATCATACTGTATGGTGAAAGACTGAAACCTTTCCTTCTAAGATCTGGAATAAGACAAGGATGCCCACTGTCACTGCTGTTATTCAATTTTGTACTAGAAGTTCTAGCCAGAGCAATTAGGCAAGAAAAAGAAAAAAAGGCATCCAAATTGGAAAGGAAGAAGTAAAACTATCCCTATTTACAGATGACATGATCCTATATACAGACAATCCTGGAAATTCCACAACAAAGCTCCTAAAGCTAATAAATGTATTCAGCAAAGTGGTGGGGTACAAGATCAACACCCCAAAATCAGTAGTGTTTCTATACACTAATGTATAGTCATTAGAAGAAATCAAGAAAAAAACTGCAAGTATCTGGGAATAAATCTAACCAAAGATGTAAAGTTCTTGTACTCAGAAAACTACAGAACATTACTAAAAGAAATCAAAGAAGACCTAAATAAATGGAAGGACATTCTATGTTCATGAATTGGAAGACTGAACAGTATTAAGATGCCAATTCTACTCAAAGTAATTTACAGATTCAATGCAATCCAAATCAAAGTTTCAACAACTTTCTTTGCAAAAATGGAAAAGCAAATCATCAAATTTATATGGCAGAGTAAGGGGGTCCTGAACAGACAAAGCCATCTTGAAAAAGAATGAAGTAGAACTCATACTTCCCGATCTTAAAACTTATTACAAAGCCACAGTAAACAAAACAGCATGGCACTGGCACAAGGACAAGCATATAGACAAGTGGAATCAAAATGAGAGCTCAGAATTCAACCCTCACATTTATGACCAACTGATTTTTGACAAGGGGACAAAGACCCTCAATTGGGAAAGAACAGTCTCTTCAACAAATGGTGCTGGGAAAACTAGATCTGACCCCTACCTCACAACATATGCAAAAATCAATGCAAAATGGATCAAAGACCTAAATATAAGAGACAGAATTATCAAACTCCTTGAAGAAAATGTAGGCAAGCATCTTCAGGACCTTGTGTTATGCAATGGTTTCTTAGACTTTACACCCAAAGCATAAGCAACAAAAGAAAAGACACAAAAGGACAAATACTTTATGATCTCACTGATATGAAATAATTAGAATAAGCAAACTCATAGAGTCAGAATCTAGAATATAGGTTACTAGGGGATGAGGCAGGATTAGGCAATAGAGAGTAAAGGCTTAAAATATACAGAGTTTCTATTTGGGATGATAAAAAAGTTTTGGTACTGGATGTGGTGTTGGTAGCACAACATTGTGAATGCAACAGCAACGTATTATATATTTGAAGGTGGTTTAAAGGGAAAAAGTTAGGTTGTATATATGGTAGTAGAATAAAAAAAAATTTTAATTTCCATGGATCTGCACAACACAGTTAGCCCTAAGTTAAACCAAGGACTATAGTTAATAATACAATTATAAAAATGTTTTCATCAATTGTAACAAGTGTACCACTCCAATGCAAGGTGTTAATGAATAGGGCGGTATATGGGAATCCTATATTTTATGCATAATTGTTCTGTAAACCCACCCACTTCTCTAATAATAATAATTTTAAAAAGACAAGCCAAATTTGAACTGAAACACAAGATGAAAAAAAAAAAGGAAAAGGGTTTTCTTCTATTTAATAGTCTGAAGTTACTACAGCGATTACTTTTTTTCAGAAGGAAAAAACTGAAAAACATATTGAAAAGTAAAGGTCTTATTTAATCTTAAATCAGAGCCTCCTGCTAGAAATATTCATCCTAGAGAAAAAGTACAAGTTGATTTGCAATTATATTCATACAATTTATCCTTTTAAAGTGTGTAAGTCTTTTAATATTGAGGCACATTTAACGGTTATCCTCTTGGTGCAAAACCATGATTACAGCCAGATGGCCAGATAGAAATCAGCTTTACTATCTCCCAACATCTGGCTCTCAACACACTGCCAAAACAATATCACTTTTTTTTTTTTAAGATTTTTATTTATTTATTTATTTATTTATTTATTTATTTATCCCCCCTGCTGCTTGTGCTTGCTGTGTCCATTTGCTGTGTGTTTTTCTGTGTCTGCTTGTCTCCCTTTGTTGGGTCGTCTGGCTGCGTCAGCTCACCACGCCACGCGGGCTGGCTCGCCTTCACCAGGTGGCCCCGGGAAGTGAACGGGAGCCCCATCGATTGAGCCACATCCGCTTCCCAACAATATAACTTTTAATACTGACTGAGACCTGAGAACTCAGAGTCCTAGTCCAGGGTCTAAAGCAGCTTTGTAGTATGATCTAAAAGCCATATTACTGTCTTCCTGAATAACAGCTACTTCCACCATAAGCAGATCAAGTGGATTAGCATATATATTGTAATAAAGTACATTTGAAGACTAAGTTATGAAAGTACATAACCTATATTCCAAAAAAAATTATAGTCAAGTCCTTTCTGAAAGTAAAAAGTTCATAAATAGAGTACTATACTGAGACATAGATTCTACTGGGAAATCTTAGGATGACTGCAGGATCATTCTGACCCTTACCTGGGAGCCACAGAGGGCAACTTCAGTAAAAATACCACATTAGTACTGCAGGTGCCTTTAAAGACAAATTCCTAAGAGAGTATATTTGTGTTTGGGAGGGAGGGGAAAGAAGGGTAAGGAAACACTGTGATCTTCCTAGCTATTAGTACCATTTTTATTAAAATTTGATTGTCTCACTCTCACTCTTACATATACATACATCCACGTACACACATACTCTGCACTTCCATCCTATATCAGTCTTTCATAGTATTTCTAGATCTAAATAGTTTTGGACCTAGAGAACCTTCATATACCATAAAACACATTTTATAATTAATTTTCAAAATGTTCTATCTGGGAGCTGAGGTGGCTCAAGTGATTGGGTGCCTCTTTCCCACGTGGAGGGTCCCGGGTTCGGTTCCCGGTGCCTCCTAAAGAGAAGACTAGCAGACACAGAAAGCACAAAGCGAATGGACACAAAGAGCAGGCAGTGACCACAAACAACAAGATGGGGGGGTGGGGGGCGGCAAGAATAAATAAATAAAATAAATCTTAAAAAAAAAAAAAAAAACGTTCTATCTGCTGAGATAATCTCTTTGAACCATGATTATTCTGCTTTTTGACCATTATACCCATCTTCAAAAACATTTAATACCAGTGAACACTATATACTTACCATTCTCATGTATAACACTCACAGCCACAGTTGTCAGGTCTTGAGTACAAGCAGCCCGAACATCCTCAGTAGGAGCAATGAATGTGCTAAGTCCAGTTATTTTGTTGATGTAAACCATTCTTCCTAGGGCTACATCAAAATGCTGCTGCCAGTCCAAAGAACATGTGTTTGACTCTTCATTTGCAGAACAAGCTCCTGCTTTAGATTCCTCACTCTGAAAACAAGCTCCACTTTGGTCGGCTGTGGAATCTTCTTTGTGACTCATGAACATTTGACTGGGACAGTCAGGACTTCCTATCTGTTGATCTGAATCTTTATTGATGACTTTAGGAGAATTATTATAGGATAATTCCAAAGGGGTTTCTGGTATCATACAGCTCTCTGTTGTATTATTAGAATATGTTTCTCTGTCTTTATTGATGGAAGTATCCTGTGTGACAGAGTCTGACATTTGGTTGATGGCACTTTCTGTTTTTTTATGCTCATTTTTAAATAACTTATAAGAATCTAGAGTTAACCCACTGCACAAGTCACCATCATCCCTACTGGAATCTGATTGTGGAAGTTCATTAAAATGATTCATAACCTCCATTGTTTGAGTCTCTCTTTCAGAACCCTTCATTCTGGATAATTTAGAAGCTAGTGATGCAGGTGACTTCTCAACATTCAAAGGTTTTCTGTTCAAGTGAAATAACTCCTTTAGAGTTACAGGACTTTCTCTCAAAGAAGACATGTCTTGTTCCGAACAGTCTTCTTCCTTGGAGAATGGAAACTTCTCTGAGTAAAGGATGTGACTTAGTGGCTGACAATTACCATTTGAATCATTATGTTTCAAAGTAGTGATTTCACAAATATCAGAGTTGTCTAAGTGGCTCTTGTCTTTCAGTGGAATGTCAGGTTCAATTTGAGGGCTGAGATTGGTAGTTATTTCAAAATTATTTTCCTCCACTTCTGTATTCAGAGGATTTTTAGCCTTCCCATATTGCCTCTTAAACTTCTCTAAAGATCCTAGTTGTGAATTCAAGCTTAGCTTCTTATGGGCTGTGGGATTGGAGGAATCACTCAATTTATCTGCTTTTTTACCATCATTTGGAATCTGTCTAAACCAAGGAAAAGAGGAGGATGTATCAAGTAATAAGCGACCTGTATGTGATTTTTCACTACTTTCCTGAAAAACAGCAAAACTTTTATAAGTTGCAATAGGCTTGTTCTCTAGCCCACATCTTATATTTGTTCTGGAAAATTTTTTGTTGGGCATTTGAGCAGATTCTTCACTTAAAGTACTAGTTAAATCTTTCATGTTTGGCATCTCAACTGAATGGCATGTTCTATTTCCAAATGATTCTCTGGCACTCACAGGACCAGGTCGAACACCAGTTTTAAATGAATGTTCTGTTTCAGTTGATTTAGTTTGCTCATTTTGTACCACATGAGTTATAAATCCAGTGGAACATAACTTAACTTGTCCGTAACTAAAAATACTTTTTCTTCTACAATTGCCAGGTTCTTTTTTACTTTTCTCTTCTCTCTGAGCACCATGTGCACTCAATATTGTCTCAAAAGGCAGAGGTTGGCATCCCATTTCAGTAGCATCTTTAAATCTCTCTAGTTGATTCTGAATTCTGTTACTTTTCAGGATATTGGCAGCCATGCCATTAACAACAGTACTTACCTTCTGCATTTCTACATCTTCCCCACTAGCCTCAAAGTGATGTGGTGCTTGAAAATGGCTTGCAAACATTTCTGAACTGGTTCCACAGAGATTTTCTGAAGAGTTAATTTCCAAGCAAGTTTTTTTATGTTTCTCATTTTCTTCTGATTCTGATGCTTCAACTGTCTCTTGTTCCAGGATCCTTGACTCTGAGCAAGAGCTATCTTTGTTTTGTAAAGATGACTCCATCATTCTACTATGGTCTGGGCCATCTTGTTTAGAGGTGGACAAAAATGAATCACTTGTCTTTTTTCTGATATCTTCTGAACCTCTAGAATTCTGTGTGTTTGTATTTTCTGTAGCAGCTTTTCTTTTCACAGCTTTTGATTGCAAATTAAACATCTCATAAGAGTCCAAAATATTATGACATGCTTCCTGGAAACTGACCTGGTCACACTTGTCCTCAGAGGACACAAGCTTCTGAAAAGTAGCACCAAATAAACTAAAGTCATTATCTTCACTAAATTCCTTAATGTCTTCACCTGATATTTCCACAAATAATTTTTCTTGCTTTAAAAACATTTTCACTCCTTCCTGAATGCAAAACAAGAGAGTATCCCAGTTCTGAAACTCAATTAGAGTTTTTGCTGGTTCCATGCACACATCATACTCACAGAATTGGCACTTCACATTGATTACATATATCCCATGAAGTTCTGCATTAGACCGATGGCGAGGACTTGAGTTCATTTGCCTACCGGCAGAGCTATTCCTTGGCTTGCATATAATACTTTCTTTCCTTAATAAAAAGTCAATAAGTTTATGCAACTTTGTCCTTAAAACTAGTCTTTTGTTCACAAATAAAAACTGCATATTCTTATTATAATGTGCGTCAGAGCTGATATATCCACTAAGCTCAAACTCCTTATATTTAAATTTTATTTCTCTTAACTTTTGGGATCTACCAAGTCCATAAATTTGACAAAACCGGGAACATATGTCTTTGGTTTTAGGGAGCTGAAGAACCATGGAACCAGAAACATCATTTCGCAAAGAGAATGAAATGGAAGGGTGCATGAGTGAGAGAGCTTCTATCCTCTGCCTAACCTTCTCAAACTCCAGTCTAGGATCCATGCATTTCCTCCTTACAGGTAACTGGTAAAATAGATTATATACTGTTACTGTTGTCCCAGCACTTGGTCGAGTCAAGTCAGCTTCACAAGCTTTCAGAGCTTTTCCATTCTGAAACAGTTTCACAAAAGTTTTCATTGTCCTGTTTTTCTTGGATGAAATTTCCACAGCACTGGCCATGTCAGCTATACTTGCCAAGGCCTCTCCTCGGAAACCATAAAAGCTTGGGTTCTCCAAGTCCTGTACAGAGCTGCATTTACTAGTGAAATAACGATTTCCCACCTTGTCTACATCATCACTCCCCATCCCAAACCCATTGTCTATCACTTGAATTTGGAAGGTTTCCATATTCACTCTGACAGCTACACATTTTGCTTCAGCATCAATACTGTTGAGGGCAAGTTCCTCAACGCACTGGCCTAAGGAGGTTATGGCCAAACCAGAACGCAATTTGGCTTGTACTTCATCTGACAAGCACTTGATCATGGCAAGTAGAAACCAGTGAGAATGCCAGGCGGTGCTTTCCTTTTCTGATGGGAAATAATTGCCTATGGGAGAAAACACACACACACACCATTAAAGCTTCAGTTACATAGCACTACCTATTTTTCTCAAGCATTATGAAGAATTATCATTTGATGCAAATGAAATTTATTAAACCAAATTGTAAAACAAAACAAATATGTATAGCTCTGACCTCTAGGCAGACCACACAACTCATTTTTGGTGCAATGGATTTAACATCCAAAGCAGCACTTGTAATTTCATAATTTTCACTGCTCCTTTCTAAATCCCACATGCCCTAAAGGGAAATCATAATCACACTTGAAGTTGACCCATAAAGACAGTATTCATAAGTCTAACTACTTCACCAAAAACAGATGCCTTAACTAAATTCAGCTAAGAAACATTAGCTAGAAATTATTCATGAAAAAATTTCCAAGCTAGTTTCATAACATTTATACATTACACAATAACCATGACTTTTAGAAAAAACTTATAATGGAGTGTTCAGCATTGAAATATGGAAAGAGAAGCAACAGAAAATATTTTAAAAAATCAAACTTAAAAAAAAATCAAACATATCAAGGAAAGATGGATATTAAGAGTTTATTATTATTATTGGTTAAATGCAGTTTGTGTAACATTCAGGGGGAAAAGGCTGGGAATGGGAAGGGATGGGGCAGGAAATATCCTTTTCATTATAAGCCCTTCTGAACCATTTGATTCTGAAACCTTGTACATGTATTACTTTGAAAAAAAAATTTTAGAAGGTCATTAATACTCTTTTGGTCTTTCCAGATGATTCCACGGCCACAAACTACCTAGCAATAATAATGGTGGGGAAGGGTTGTTGGAATTTGATTTTAAGGTTTCTTGCAGGTTAAAAAAACAACAACAAAAAACGTCTAGTGCAATTAAAGGTCCTCCTTCCCTTTTCGTAGATAAGAGATCAGCATTGAGCTGTACCTCTATCAGGTGGTACAGGGCTGGATATTTTCAAACCCAAAAAAATCAGGGCTGTAATTCCAGGCCCGACGATTTCTGATGAACCTTGCAGCCGGCAGCCAATGAGGGATAAAGCTTTAATAAGAATTCTGACTGATGTAAACCCAACGCAATGATTTTCTGATTACATCCCAGTCCTTTCCGGGTCAAAGACCCTGGGACAACCGGGTCAGCTCCATCCAGGTTCATGGCTAAGAAAACCTCGCGGACAGCGCAGGTCGAACAGCTCCGGATGCAAGCCCAGCTTCCGGCTCCGCCCCACTCCCTCTCCCCGCGGTTCCCTACCCCCCGCTAACTCGCAGCCCGAAACCCGGGCCCGCTCTAACGTGGGCGTTTGCGCAGAAAGGAGGCCGCTGGGAGCCCTTGCGCATCTGGGCTCGAGAAGCTGGCCAGCAGCAGTCACTATGACCCTTCCGGTGCTAGGAGAACTCCCGGGACCGTCCTTCCGTCGCGTGCTCTCCCCCAAGTCACCTCGATCGGCACTTCAACTCTCGTATACCAACCACCTCGTTCGCCGGACGCGCGCAAGCCGGCTCTCGAGGTTCGTGCACGCGCAAGCCCAGGAGCATGCGCATCTTTGGGGTCGTTCTGAGAACGTCCACTCGCGACACCCCAGTGCGCATGCGCGCCAGGTAGCATCAAGTTGCAAGCTCACCCGTCCCGACATCACATCCATGCGTCCAGTACTCAATTCTTATGCCCTTTTGGAGTGATGTGAAAGGCTGTTTCTAGTAATTTTTACGTTTGTTTATGTTTTTCTTGTGTTTATACTTCATTATATAGTTAACTTACTTGCTTATTGCCTGTCTTCTCCCACTAGAATGTAAACTATATGAAGGTGGAGATTTTGTCCACTTTGCTTACTGCTGTATCTCCATGGCAAAGAACAGTGCCTGGCATGGGTAGGTATTCAGTAAATGAATATGTATGTAAATCCAGACCCTAATATCTTATAGAATTATAGGATCTCAGGGCTGGAAGAGATTGAGGAACAATCTAGAACTATCTAGCTCAACGCTCTTTACAGATGAGGACCCTAAGACTCCCTTCATTGACTTTTTTGGTATCTTCCCAATGCCACTCTTGGAATGGAACTCCAAGAACACGGTGAAACTAGATGTTTTGGGAATTACTAATTCATCCTCACCTTTTGCTTTCTGTCTCGTTTTTCATTGAAACCTTGTCTTTTAAAAAAAGTTGGGACTAAGACAAAGTTGTCAAATCCAGTAAGTGTTTGATATATCTCTATATATCTGTTTAATGTCTGACCAGACCAAATTAGGAGGCTTCCAAGGCTGATGAGGCAAAATCCCGATTATTGCTTCATGTGAATCCCTTGCCAAGAGGAAAAGAATGATAGCAGAAGCTCCAGAAAGCTAAAAGTAATTAGTCCAAAACATAATTGGAGCAGCTAACAAATTGAACTTGTGGTATTTGTTCTTATTAGGTATGGAATTTCCTGGAGAAAACTTCATGGAAGTCATTTGAAGAAATGATTCAAAGTAACTGCTTTTTCTTTCTCGTCAGACTTCTTTAAGTTTCCTCAAAATCCTCTTTCCACAGACGCTTACTGAATAATTACCTCTTATTTTGCCCAAAAGAACTTCACTGAAGATTTAAAAAAATTCCCTAAACGTAAGATTCTAATGTGTTTTTATTAATTAAAATTATGTGTATAGTTGTAATCCTTCCATCATACACATACTATACAGTAACATTCAAATATCTGATTCTAAAGTAACTTACTGACAAATTCTAATATTGAATACAGAATAGTTCTATCTCTATTGATAATAAAAAACAAAACTACCAAGTATCTTAGAAAATTTAAATTAAGGCCATTATTTTACAATTTGGAAATCTGAGTAATCCAACTTTAAGATGACTTTTTCATTGTTGAAGTTTGCTCTGTCGATGTGTGATTTGGGACT
>JAQZBX010072416.1:0-15073 GCA_029593785.1 Cabassous unicinctus | reverse complement strand
AAAAAAAAAAAGAATAAACAAAATAGTTAAAAGATATCACCGTGTTACCATAATTACATGTGTATTTTGGTTTCAGAAGTTTTAAAAAAAATTTTAAAGAAAGATCTCTACAAGAGTCTTCAACAAGGAACAACCCTTGTGCATGGCATTCTAAGATCTGGATTAAGTTAAACATTTATTTAAAACATGTAATATGTATGTGACATTCTAGGGGAACTTTTTATGCCAGAATATGTCTCTATATGGAATTACTGATTTGGAAAACAAAATATACTTCATGTGTGTTTTGCCAAATATAGGCAAGAGTTTAAAGCAACTGTTCACCTTCAAATCAAGATCTAATATGAGGACAAATGCAACATTTGATCTTTCCCAATATGGTAGACTCCTCCATGTAGTAGTCACATGATCAGGACTGGAATTGCCCTACTTAAGATCTTAATGTAAGCTAAATGATGTATTGTCTTCATTGCTTCTGTAGAAGCAAAGGAAAGGAAATGATGGCCTTGGGCAAAATTATGTTTCCCTTTTGCTTTTGTTGGTAAATCAACTTATACTTCTTTATTTATGTTTATCTTCTGATTGTTAAAAATAACTTTTGTCTTCAAAGTCTAAAGTATGCAAATTTGACCTATATTATTTATATTTACAGTATTATTTTTCATACTTGTTTCATAAATGCTCTAAAATATTTGCATTTTATATGCAGGCATATTTTGATCAATATAATATTTTTATAAAATGTGGAATAAATGGAAAAAATTCTTTTCCTTGAGAATTCGTTACCTTCAAAATATAAAAACCACTCATTTTTCATTATTTTTAAAATTTTTTTCTGAAAGGAGGTATTTTGTAATTCATGTGTATTGTGCAAACCATTATGTGAAAGGTTGCTATGAGAATTGTTTTAATAATTTATTATTCAAATAAAATTAGAATAAAATAATTGCTGAAATGATAGCTCCAAGTTCTATACCTCATTTTGCTATAAAATTACTAAAATGATTTTAAAACACCCTTCTTTCAGAGTTTAAACTGCTTTTGCTTGGCAATAATGTCTTTTAGACTTTGATCTTATTCATTTCTATTTCCTTTAAAGTTGATTTTTCTCTTTAAATTTTGTTTGGGTAACTGACAATGATTCAGTACTTTCTAGCCAAATATTTTACATGAATATTTACATCACTATTAATACTACTTCAGTATTTTTTTCTTGATTTTTAATATTTAAGATGCTGTATTATCAGGGTTCTCTACGGAAACAGAATCAACAGGAGATATCTGTAAATTGTAAGAGATTTTATAAGAGTCTCTCACATGACGGTGGGGATGCACAAGTCCAGGTTCCACAAGCAGGCTGCAAACCAGGGCCTCCAATGAAAGTCCAATGAAGGTCCTTGATGAGTTTCCGGGATATGCTGGCTGTCCAAAGACAAGCTGAGAAATTCTCTCTGAATGCTGAGATCACTTCCCCTTTTAAGGCATTCAGCTGATTGGATAAAGCAACACTCATTGCTGATAGCAATCTTCCTGGTTGATGTAGATGTAATCAGCTATCTATGCAGTAAACTCACTGGTAACTAAAGCCCATAAATGTCCTTATATTACAATTAGCTCAGTGCTTGCTTGAACAAACAACTGGGCACAGTTATCTGGTTGAGTTGACACTTTAGCCTAACCATCACAGTCTACCTCCTGTCAACTCGACAACCATACACGTTACATTAAACTATACTTAGTCTCTAAGTAAAAAAAAATAACAGACATATATATATATATATATTTACACCTAATATTGTTCAACTCTCCTGTGTACAAGTGGAAATACATTAATTCCCTACAGAATAGGGTGCAAGTCCTTGGGTAATATTCACTCTTAAACTTGACATCTTTAAATATTATGACATGAAACTAATACAACTTGTCATGTGATAAGGGAAAAGGTTGGGGAAGAAAACAAATTCATTTTGTGTACATATACAATCATACTAATAAAAAAACAAGGAAGAAAGGTTCATGACAATTACAGTCTTCATTTTTATAACTGGTCACGTGGTCAATTTGTATTTATCACTGCCTTCTTCCACTACCCGTTCCATGTTCCCGTTACCCTCAGCAAGCACTTCAGCTGGCTGTGGTTCTTTGCCTGGTGGGGTGACCCAAACTTTCATTCCTGAAGATTCTGGGCCATTGTTAGTCCTGCTTGGATTGGGTTGTTGTAGTTTTCCATTGACTTTAGTCACAGGGCATGGCAGTACTAGGAGATGCCCTAGAGGATCTCCTATATTCCAGGCAAACTTTTCTTTACCCCCATTATGTAGATGTAGTCCTATTTCCCCTTGATAATCAGGATCAGACACCCAGCCAGTACAGTAATTCCCTTCTTTGCCTGTTGATTCAGACATAAGAGGAGCCCAAAGTGACCAGGTGGCAGTCTTAACTTCCAGTTCAATGGAATCATTGTTGAGTACCCTGGTGGCAGCCCTCCTCCTTTTTGGACTAAAACCTGTAGACCAGCAGAGCTTAAGGTTGCAGGGACAGGAAGGAAAAATTTTCCTAGTGGGTCACTAGGGGTAATGGTAAGTGGTGCCACTCCCAATTCCACCCCTTGATTCCTGGACCCATGAATCCTGGTTATGGGAGAAACAGCACCAGAGAGTGGACGTGGATTTAGAGCATACACAGCCTCCTGGAGAACATTGCCCCACCCTGCAAGGTGTTACCATCTAGTTGGCACTATAATTGAGTCTTCAAAAGGCCATTCCACCATTCTATCAATCCAGCTGCTTCAGGGTGATAGAGAACATGGTAAGACCAGGGAATTCCATGGGCGTGTGCCCATTTCTGCACATCATTTGTTGTGAAATGGGTTCCTTGATCAGAAGCAATGCTGTGTGGAATGCCATAGCAGTAGATAAGACATTTGGTAAGTCCACGGATAGTAGTTTTGGAAGAAGCATTGTGTGCAGGAAAAGCAAACCCATATCCAGAGTATGTTTCTATTCTAGTTAAAACAAATCACTGCCCCTTCCATGGTGGAAGTGGTCCACCAGGTAGCAGGCTGGTCACCCCGAGGAATGGTGCCACATCGGGGGCTGAGTATGGGTCTCTGTGGCTGGCAGATTGGGCATTCAGCAGTGGCTGTAGCCAAGTCACCCTCGGTAAGGTAAAGTCCATGTTGCTGAGCCCATGCATAACCTCCATCTCTACCTTCATGGCTACTTTGTTCATGAAGGAGTTCATGAATGACAGGAGTGGCTGGGGAAAGAGGCTGAGCACTAGCCACAGAGCAGGTCATCTTATCCACTTGATTATTAAAATCTTCCTCTGCTGAAGTCACCTTGGTGAGCATTCATTTGGGACACAACTATTTTCATGTTTTTTGCCCACTCAGAAAGGGTCTAACCACATACCTCCTCCCCAGTCCTCTTTGTCACCAATTTTCCAATCATGTTCCTTCCAAGTCCTTGACCATCCAGCCAAACCATTGGCAACAGCCCATGAATCAGTATACAAATGCACTTCTGGCCATTTCTTTTTCCAAGCACAGTGAACAACCAAGTGCACTGCTTAAAGTTCTGCCCACTGGGAGGATTTGCCCTCACCACTATCCTTCAGGGATGTCCCAGAAAAGGGCTGCATTGCAGCAGCTGTGGACTTTCGGGTGGTAACTGCATATCATGCAGAATCATCTGTAAACCAGGCCCGAGTTTTCTCTTCCTCAGTCAAATGATTGTAAGTGACTCCCCAAGAGGCCAAAGCTGTGGGCTGGGAAAGAGAAGGTAACATGGCGGGGTGGTGACCATGGGCATTTGGGCTACTTCCTCATGTAACTTACTTGTGCATTCAGGGCCTTCTTGAGCCCTGTCTCTAATATACCACTTCCATTTTATTATGGAGTGCTGCTGTGCATGCCGAACCTTATGGTTTGGTGGGTCAGATAATACCCAGCTCATGATAGACAACTCAGGTCTCATGGTAACTTGATGGCCCATGGTTAAGCATTCAGTCTCTACTAAGGCCCAGTACCAGGCCAAAAGCTGTTTCTCAAAAGGAGAGTAACTATCTGCAGAGAAGGCAGACCTTTGCTCCAAAATCCTAAGGGTCTACATTGTGATTCTCCTATAGGGGGCTGCCAAATGCTCCAGAGAGCATCTCTATTTGCAAATAAAACTTCCAGCACTGCTGGATCATATGGCCCAAGTGGTAGTGCAGCTTGCACAGCAGCCTGGACCTGTCGCAGAGCCTCCTCTTGTTCCCGTCCCCAATCAAAACTAGCAGCTTTTCTGGTCACTTGATAATGGACCAGAGTAGCACACCCAAATGAGGATGTGTTGTCTGCAAAATCCGAAGAGACCAACTAAGCATTGAGCCTCTTTTTTGGTTGTAGGAGGGTCCAGGTGCAACAGTTTATGCTTCACTTTAGAAGGGATATCTCAACATGCTCCACACCACTGGACACCTAGAAATTTCACTAAGCTGGAAGGCCCCTGTATTTCTGTTGGATTTATCTCCCATTCTCTCTCACACAAATGCCTTACCAATAATCTAGATTCTTTGCTACTTCTTGCTCACTAGGTCCTGTCAATATGATATCATCAATATAATGGACCACTGTGATGTCTTGTGGGGGGGAAAGATGGTCAAGGTCCCTGTGGACAATATTATGACATAGGGCTGGAAAGTTGATATACCCCTTAGGCAGGACAGTGTAGGTATACTGCTGGCCTTGCCAGCTGAAAGCAAACTGTTTCTGGTGGTCCTTACTAATGGCAATTGAGAAAAAAGCATTTGCCAGATCAACAGCTACATACCAGGTACCAGGGGATGTGTTGATTTGTTCAAGCAATGATACCAGACCTGGGACAGCAGCTGCAGTTGGAGTCACCACCTGGTTAAGTTTTCAGTAATCTACTGTCATCCTCCAAGATCCACCTATTTTCTGCACAGGTCAAATAGGAGAGTTGAATGGCGATGTGATGGGAATCACCCCCCTGCATCCTTGAAATCCTTGATGGTGGCAATAATCTCAGCAATCCCTCCAGAAATCTGGTATTGCCTTTGATTTACTATTTTGCTAGGTAGGGGCAGTCCTAGTGGCTTCCACTTGGCCTTTCCAACCATTATAGCACTCACTCCACAAGTCAGGGATCCAACATGGGGATTCTGCTAGTTGCTGAGTATGTCTATTACAATTATGCATTCTGAAACTGGGGAAATAACCACAGAATCAGTCCAGGGACCCACTGGATCCACTGTGAGATGGACCTGAGCTAAAACTCCATCAATCACCTGACCTCCATGAGCCCCTACTCTGACTGGTGGACCACAGTGACTTTTTAGGTCTCCTGGAATTAATGTCATTTCTGAGTCAGTGTCCAATAATCCCCAAAATGTCTGATAATTTCCTTTTCCCCAATGCACAGTTACTCTGGTAAAAAGCTGTAGGCCTACTTGGGGAAAGTTGGGAAGAAGATTAATGTATACATTTTTGGCAGTTTAACAGGATCCTTCCCCAAGGGGACCTGGCCTTCTCCTTATTCAAAGGGCTCTGGCTCTATAAACTGTGTCAAGTCTGGGAATTGATTAAGGGACTGTGATTCTCTGTCTGTAATTTGAGTTAGAGTTTTGTTCACTTGACATAGAACTCTTCTGCTTATAAAGATCCAGAAGAAATTTAGGAGAATGCCCATCTGTTTCACTTTTAGGTACTCCATGATCTATTAGCCAATACCATAGCTCTATGTGACTCAGACTATTTTGAGTGCTACTTTGAATTCACCTTTCATTGGATACTTGACTTTTACTGACCGAGATCTGATCATCCCCATAATGTTTAAGGATTCTAATTCCATTACAGCCCACCCTGTAATAATATCTGGACTACAGAAAAGAGCAACCACAGAGCTCTTCAGGGAAGATGGAGATAGTTTTACAAATTTATTCCTCACAGTCCTGGTTAAAGGTGTGTCCTGGAAACGTTCTTAGGTTTGGTGGGCAGGTCTCAAATGGTAAATCCATTCTAGCATTCTAATCTCTCTTAGCTTTTGAATTCCCTCTTCTGCTGTATACCAGGGCAAATTGGGGATCTCAACCTCAGACATACTAGTCCATCTTTTGGTCCATGTTTCAGTCAGCCACCCGAGCAAACTGTTTGAGCACTTTCTAACGCCTCGAGCTATAGCATTAAGTCCAGAATTTCTGCTCAGTGGGCCCATATCAATAAATTCAGTGTGATCCAACTTTGTATTCTTTCTGCCATTATCACATACCCTTAGTATCCATTCCCACATGTAGTCCCCTGATTTCTGTCTATATAAGTTGGAAAACTCATGTAGTTCTTTCAGAGTATAGCGTACTTCCTCATGGGTCACACTTTGTATTTCATCTTTGGGGGCTTGTTGTGATTTTAGTCTAGTAATAGGTCTTGACGACAAGAGGGGTGGTGGGGGTGAGTAAAGAGAAGGATTAGAAATGTCTTGCAAGATACTGACCTCATGGCATTCCTTTGCATTTTCTTCTGGTGAGACAAGATTAATCTCTTCAGGCAGGGGCCAGAAGGTAGATTCCTCAGGGCAGGGTGGAGGCTGGGCAGTGCATGCTGGAGTTTGGCTGGTACCCACCTCAGGGCTGGAAGGAGGTCCAGACTCCCTGGGGCAAGCCAAAGGCTGGGCAGAGCAGGCTTCAGTTTGGCTGGTACCCACCTCAGGACTGGAAGGAGGTTCGGATTCCCTGGGACAGGCAAGAGAGGCTGGGTGATAAAAGGTTGACAAGGTGTGGTCTCCACAGGGCAGGCCATTGCAGGTTTATCTGATAGTCTCAGCAGAATTTAGGGTTCTAATGTCCACACCAATATTATCATCATCCAATATGTCTCCATCCCAGTCCTCTGGGTTCCACTCCTTTCCGATGAATGCCTTCACTTTAACGGCAAAAACCTTGCAGGGTTGAGATTTTAGTTTCCTTTGTAACTCTGCTGCTCATACAATGAGAGTTTGAGTTTGGTTCTCAGATATCTCAAGCCTGTGGCTGCAGGAGACAAGATTTTCTTTCAGAACTCACGTAGAAACTTTCACATCATTCATGTGGCATTTAAGTTTCAAATTTGAAGCCTTAAGCTCATCTCTTTCTTTTGTAACTGCATCCAGAGTATCTAGGAGGAGCCAGCCAACATCATTATACCTTTTGACACTCTCACCCAGATCCTTGCTTCTTATAAGCATGGAAGTAGGGGAATCCAGTGATGATATTTTGTGTGTCTCCATTGCCAACTCACGCCATGGAGTGGCCTCTTCATTATTGGAAAGGAAGCCATTAGACCAATTAGTCATTAGTCTAATTGGACCATTGAGTAACCTAGAGTAGAGAGCCAATTGCAAAACTCCCAGAACCACTTAAGACATCCCAGGTTTAAGATTCTGTTCTTCAAGAACCACTCCCGGTACCCAGGTGTATTAGTCAGGGTTCTCTAGGGAAACAGAATCAACAGGCAATATCTGTAAATAGTAGGAGATTTTATAAGAGCCTCTCACATGACGGTGGGAATGCACAAGTCCAGATTCCACAGGCAGGCTGCAAACCAGGGGCTCCGATGAAAGTTCAATGAAGGTCCTTGATGAGTTTCCAGGAGATGTTGGCTGTCCAAAGACAAGCTGGGAAATTCTCTGTGAATGCTGAAATCACTTCCTCTTTTAAGGCATTCAGTTGATTGGATAAAGCATCATTCATTGCTGACGGCAATCTTCGTGGTTGATGTAGATGTAATCAGCTATCTACGCAGTAAACTCACTGGTAACTAAAGCCCATAAATGTCCTTGTATTACAATTAGCTCAGTGCTTGTTTGACCAAACAACTGGGCACAGTTATCTGGCTCAGTTGACACATTAGCCTAACCATCACAGATGCATATAGGTTATTCTTTTGCAAGTTTTTGGGAATTTTCTTATAGTTTTGTTCATTGACCATATAAAGATTTCAGGCATTTTTTTAGTCAAGAAGAGAAATTACCTAAAATTTTATGCATAATTATGTATGTTCTATAATGTAAGTGTTGTTATTGGAAGAGTCAAAATCTACTACCAATCTAAGATAAAAGCTATGGGTTCTTTACTTGGAAGAACCAGGTGTGTACTATATTTGCCAGTAATAATAACCCCTCAAGATCGTTTATTGCGTATGATGTGCAGGGTGCCATACTAAGTCCTTTGTATGATTATCTTCTTAAATCTTCATGACCATAATATAATATAGGATATTTTTAAAAATCTGAACTATGGAAATCTTAGGTAAACTGCCTTAGATACACTACTAGAATCGGGTGAAGTTGAGAATCAAACTCATGCAGTTGAGCACCAGTAAGTCATGCTTCTGCCATGTAACTTGCCCGTTAAATACTTGAACTGCAAATAGTAGAATCTACAATTCGAAGTATCTGTATTGCTTAAGTAAGTTAGCAATAAAGGTTCATAATTAGATGAAACTAAAGTGAAAAAAGTAAGTGTTTTGAAACATAAATCAGTTACAGATTTCCTAAGTGACATTGAAACCATGTCATAAACCTATTTCTTTTTTGGCTCTAATATTGACAAATGACTAAAAATTGCCTAATTAACTTCACAGGTGATTAGCATGGTGTTAATAAAGCTGAGATGTTTAATTCTTCTTGAATTTCTAATGCTTTTCTGATACTCTAATGGTAGTCTTTTTACCATGGATTAGAGTTGATAATGAAGTCAATTTTTAGAATCCAATAATACAAGCAAGCATTTCTTGATTGTCTATTTTGTACTGGCATAAATGCAAAGAAAAGGCAGACATAAGACTTTCTCTGCCTTCTAACAGCTTTCAGTCTAGTTAAGTAAGAAAGAATGTATATACTCCTATCTTTTCCTTGGGTATTGGTTAAATTTTTTATTAGAGAAGTTGTGGATTTACAGATTATGCATAACATACAGGATTCTCATACACCATTCCACAACCATACCTTGTGTTGGTGTGGAATATTTGTTACAATTGATGAGAGCACTTTTTAAATTGTACTAATTTTTTAACACTAGTTGCCTTTGTTACAATTGATAAAAGATTAATAAAATAGTTGTATTAACTGTCCTCTTTAGTTAATACATATATTAGATGTATTTTTCCTTATATCACTGTGGCAATTTGAGAATTATTTATGAACCCCAAAAAAGATAAGGATTATGTTTGTAAACTTGTCTGTTCCTCTGGACATGATTCCCTTTGATTGTATTAGATTCAGCTTAGATGTTTTTGATTAAATTATGTTAAGATTAGGGCTTTGATTTGACCACATCAGTAGGGTATAATTCGGGTTAGTCCCTGTCCCCTTGGTGGGCTGATATTGACTGTCACTCACTCAAGAAGACACACGAATAAGATACACAGGAAGAGAGAGAGAGATCTCCAAAGGCACATCAAAAGAGAGAACTTTGATCCTGCGGCCCTGGGAAGAGAGATGAGTCATTTGCCTGATAGTTTGCAGCTGAGCCCAGAAGGAAACAAACCACATGCCAACCTGTAGCTGAGAGAAATGAAGGCTGAACCCTCACAGAGATGGCCCACCATCTTGCTTCAACACGTGACAACTGACTTGAGTGAAAAAGTACCTCTTAAGGTACCTTGAGTTGGAATATTTAGTGCCTTGTAACTGTAAGCTTTTACCCCAAATAAATACCCTTTTTAAAAGCCAACAGATTTCTGGTACTTTGAATCAGCACCCCTTTGGCTGACTAATACATTTATCCTATTATTACCACCTTGTAATAGTGTCATACATTTGTTATAATTTATGAAAGAACGTTTTTATACTTGCACAATTAACTATAGTCCATCATCTGCAAAAGGTTCATTGTGTTATAAAAAGCCATGTTTTATTTTTCAATTTTTATTCTAGTAACATATGTTAACTCAAAGTTTCCCCTTTTAACCACATTCATTCACCTATATAATTCATGCTGTTAATTAGTCACAATAATGTGCTGCCATCACCACCATTCATTTCCAAACCTTTACAATCAACCTAATTAGAAATTCTGCTCAACTTAAGCATCAGCTCCCCATTCTCTAACACAAATCCATCTCCTGGTAACCTATATTATAATTATTACCCTGTGAGTTTGTTTATTATAATTATTTCATATTAGTGAGATCATACAACATTTGTCCTTTTGTGGCTGGCTTATTTCACTCAGCATAATGTCTTCAAGGATCATCCACGCTGTTGCATGCATCAGATCGTCAGTCCTTTTTATGACTAAATCATATTCCATCATATGTATATATCATATTTTGTTTATCCATTCATCTGTGGATGGACACTTGTGTTGCTTCCATCTTTGGGCAATTGTGAATATGGCACTATGAACATTGCTGTGCAAATATCTGTTCAAGTCCCTGCTTTCAATTCTCCTGGGTATATACCTAGGAGCAGGAATGCCAGGTCATATGGTAATTCTATACTTGACTGCCTGAAGAACTGCCAAACTTTCTTCCACAGCTGCTGCACCATTTTACATTCTCATCAGCAATGAAAGAGTGTCCTTATTTCCCCACATCCTCTCCAACACTTGTAGTTTTCTGTTTTTTTGTTTTTTGTTTTTTTTGTAATAGTGGCCATTAAAGTGAGTGTGGAATGATTAACTCATTGAAGTTTTGATTTGCATTACCATAATAGCTAGTGATGGTGAGCATCTTTTCATATGCTTTTTTTTTATTTTAGTTTTTTTGTTCTTTTTTTTTTCAGGTGCTTTTTAGCCATTTGTATAGCTTCTTTGGAGAAATGTCTATGTCTTATGTCCATTTTTTTTAATTGGTGAGAAATGCTGTATTTTCCCCTTCACAAAAAATTCACTGTGCCACTCTTAGCTTTCAGAGAATGTGCTACAATGCAGAATTTTATGCATACGTCATTGAACATTTTAGTAATTTTCATTTTTTATCATTTGACAACTGCAATCTCACTTAAATAACTGGTTTTGTGAAGTAGCTCTGAATATCCTCAACTGGGCAGGGTCAGAAATGAGTTTTCAGCTAAAACATTCTGAGCCAGTTTCCTAACAATCTTGCTATTTCTTCAAAGTAAATTGAGCATCTGAATAAGTCACTTAGACACTTTCAGGTAGTGGATCAAATCTCTGAGCACAGAAATTTTTTGCAAAGATAGTTCTTGCCACAGTTCTTATGCTCATTTTTAAATCCGGTTATTTGTCTTTGTATTGTTGAGTTGTAGGATTTCTTTATGTATCCTGGATATTATACCCTTATCTGATATGGAGTTTCCAGTTATTTTCTTCCATTGATTAGGTTTTCTTTTCACTTTCATGATAAAGTCTTTTGATGCTCAAAAGTTTAAAAACTTTGGGTGAGGTCCCAGCTATCTATTTTTTTTCTATCATTGCTTGTGCTTTGTGTATAAAATATAAGAAACTATTACCCAACACAAGATCCTGAAGGTTTTTCACTACATTTTCTTCCAGGAGTTTTATAGCCCTGGATGTTTAGGTTTTTGATTCATTGTGAGTTAATTTTTGTATATGTCATGAGATAGGAGTCATCTTTCATTATTTTGTATATGTATATCCAATTCACACAACACCATTTGTTGAGAAGACTATTCTTTCCCAATTGAGTGGACTTGGCAGCCTTGTCAAAAATCAATTGGCCATAAACATGAGGGTTTTTTTCCTGAACTCTCAATTCAATTCCATCCATCAATATATCTATCCTTGTGCCAATACCAAGCTGTTTTAAGCACCATAACTCTGTAATATGCTTTAATTTCAGGAAGTATATGTCCTCCTTCAAGATATTTTTCAAGATATTTTTTTGGCTACTCAGGACACCTACCTTTCCAAATAAATTTGATAATTGGTTTTTTCATTTCTGCAAATTAGCTATTGGAATTTTGATTGGGATTGTTTTGAATCTGTAAATCATCTTGGGTAGAATTGGCATCTTAATGACTTTCTTCCAATTCATGAACACAAAATGTCCTTCCATTGATTTAGGTCTTCTTTGATTTCTTTTAGCAATGTTTTGTAGTTCTCTGTGTACAAGTCCTTTATATCCTTGGTTAGATTTATTCATAGATATTTGATTCTTTTAGTTGCTATTGTAAATTGATTTTTTTCATGATTTCCTCCTCAGATTGCTCATTACTAGTATTTAGAAACACTGCTGAATTTTGTATGTTGGTCTTGTATCCTGCAACTTTGCTGAATTCTTTTTTTAGAATTCTAGCTTTGTTGTAGGTTTTTGGGGACTTTCTGTACATTGTATTATGTTATCTGCAAATAGTGAAAGTTTTACTTCTTCTTTTCCAATTTGGATGCCTTTTATTTCTTTTGTTACCTAACTGCTCAGCCTAGAATTTCCAGTACAATGTTGGATAATGGTGGTGATAGTGGGCATCCTTGTCTTGTTCCAGAAATTTGAGGGAAAGCTGTTAGTATTCCACCATTGAGTATGATGTTACCTGTGGGTTTTTCATATATGCTCTTTATCATGTTGAGGAAACTTTCTTCTCTTCCTATTTTTCTAAATGTTTTTATCAAGAAAGAATGCTGGATTTCGTCTTATGCCTTTTCTTTATCCTTGGAGGTGACCATGTGATTTTTTTTTTCCCTTCCTTTTGCTAATGTGATGTATTACATTAGTTGATTTTTTAAAATGCGCAACCACCCTGTGTACCTAGGATAAAATCCCTTTGACCATTGTGTATAATTCTTTTAATGCACTATTAGATTCGATTTGCAAGTACTTTGTTGAACATTTTTAAAATCTGTATTCATAAGAGAAATTGGTCTGTAATTTTATTGTAGTGTCTTTATCTGGCTTTGGTATTAGGGTGATGTTGGCCTCATAGAATTATTAGGTAGTGTTCTCTCCTCTTCCATTTTTTGGAAGATTTTGAGCAAAATTAATATGAATTCTTATTGAAATGCTTTGTGGAACTCTCTTGTGCAATCATCCAATCCTGGGCTTTTTTTGTTGGGAGGTTTTTAAGATTGATTTAATCTCTTTGCTTGTAACCGGTCTATTTGAGATCCTCTCTTTCTTCTAGAGTCACTGTAGGTTGTTTGTGTGTTTCTAGGAGTTTGTCCGTTTCCTCTAGGTTGTCTAATTTGTTTGGCATACAGTTGTTCATAGTATCCTTTATGATCCCTTTTTTGGCTTCTAGACACTAATATTAATTACTTTGAAACAACACAATTTAATACCAAATGCTTAACAGCCACCTGTTGTAGTTGTTGTAACTGTGAAATTAGCATTATTTGTATCTGATCAGCTATACAAAACTCATCTAATTTTCTCATAAAGGCAGGTGGTAGAAATCCCAAAGAATAAAGAAGAGACTATTAAGTAAACGCCTTGTTTACTAATCTAATACTGTAATTCCAGTCTTAGACTCTCCCAAGCAGCTGGAAGAAGGATGGCAAGAGGTGAGGATGTTGGAAAAATAAGGGTAGTTCCTAACTTGGTGGCCTCATTTTTGCCTTAAGGCAACTCAGAGTCTAGCAAAGAAAAAAATTGCTGAGGCTAGAGATTAAAACAAAAACTTTTGGTTCAGATGGTAAAGGAGGGCCTCAAGGATAAGAGAATCAGTGTATCCAGAAGGCAGCTGGATTGACCTCAGGGAAATAGGGGGTTTCTTCTTGGCATACAAGTCCTTTAGATATTTTCAAAATTTTTAGCCAAGTTTGGTATGTCATAATTCTGAGCCAGATACATTCCAACCACATTGCTTAAAGTAAATTCAAGCAGGATCTGGAGTATGATGTCATTGGGGAAGAAGAAGAGGGCATGAATGGAAACAGCAGCTCCAGGTGTGTTAGAGCTTGCATTCTCTGGCATGAGTATGATCGTTTTTTATTTCTGTGCAGTCAGTAGTATTGTCCCCCCTCTCATTTCTGATTTTATTTATTTGTGTCCACTCTCTATTTTTCTTTGTCATTCTAGCTAGGGGCTTGTTAATTTGACTGATCTTTTCAAAGTACCAAATTTTGGTTTTGTTGTTAATTCTTTCTATTGTTTTTATTCTCAATTTCATATATTTCTGCTCTAATCTTTGCTATTTCTTTCCTTCTGTTGGCTTTGGTATTAGTTTACTGTTCTTTTTCTAGTTCCTCCAGGTGTTCAGTTAGGTCTTTGATTTTAGCTTTTTCTTCTTTTTTTAAATGTAAGCTTTTAGGGCTATCATTTTCCCTCTCAGTACTGCCTTTGCTGCATCCCATAAGTTTTCATGTTTTTGTTCTCATTTTCATTTGTCTCAAGATAATTATAGATTTCCCTTGCAATTCCTTCTTTGACTCATTGATTGCTTAAGAGTATCTTATTTAACTTCCATATATTTGTGGATTTTCCAGTTTCATTCCATTATGGTCAGAGAAGATGCATTGTATAACTTCAATCTTTTACATTTATTGAAACTTATTTTGGGATCTACCATGTGGTCTCTCCTGGAGAATGATCCATATATATTTGAGAAGAATGTATATCCTGCTGTTTTGGGATACAATATTCTGTATATGCATGTTAGGTCTAGTTCATTTATCATATTATTCAAGTTTTCTGTTTCCTTATTTATCTTCTGTCTACATGTTCTAAATATTGATGAGAGTGGTGTATTGAGTTCTCCAACAGTTATTGTAGGGATGTCTATTTCTTCCTTCAGTTTTGCCAGTGTTTGTCTCATGTATTTGGGGGCACCATGGTTAGGTGCATAAATATTTATGATTGTTATTTCTTCTTGGTGGATTGCCCTTGTTATTAATATATAGTGTCCTTCTTTGTCTCTTTTTACAGCTTTTGACTTAAAGTTTATTTTGTCCATTATTAGTATAGCAAACCCAGCTCATTTTTGGTTTCTATTTGCATGAAATATCTTTTTCTGTCCTTTCACTTTCAACCTATTTGTGTCTTTGGGTTTAAGGTGAGTCTCTTGTAAGCAACATATAGTTGGATCATAATTTTTTACCCATTCTACAATTCTGTGTCTTTTGGTTGGGGTGTTTATTCCATTAACATTCAGTTTATTACTATAAAGACAGTACT
>JAQZBX010072415.1:0-15075 GCA_029593785.1 Cabassous unicinctus | reverse complement strand
CCCTCCCTCTGTCCTGCAGTGGCAGGGGCCAGCCTCTGTGTTCCTCACCAGCACTTTGCAGCTCTGTCATCACGCCAGTAACTCAGTCTCTGTGTTTAAATCCCTCAGTTTTATATACAACAACTTACGTTTACCTGGTTGAAGCCTAATTGATACAACTACGAATGTTAAGGGAGGAAATAAAGAAGCTCTCAATCAATGTAAGTTAGTATATCACTACAATACATTACACATAAACAGTGTCAGTATTAGTTATACTGATTGAATGTACGCATGTGTGTGTCTATATAGGTACACATATATAAATATTCATAGTATATAAAATCTCCCATAAACAATGTAAGTCAGTATTAGGTATACTGATTGAAAGTACGCATGCGTGCATCTACATGGATACACATATACGAATATGCATATTATATAAAATCTCCCACCCTCTTTGAAGAAACAGAGGAAGGAGGAAGATAAAAGTCCAATGCAGAAATAATTGCTGATTTAAATGTTGAGGACTTAATTCATAACAGTGATTTCATAAGGTTTAACATTCATAATTTATGAGGAAAGCACTTCGTTGCTGTCCTTTCTCGTGGCAGCTGACGGGCACTTTAGCAGGTGATCCAGCATGAACGGCACTCTTGCTTGTGACGGCCGATGACTAGGCCAGATGCTGTAGCTGGAGTTGGTGACAGTTTTTCTGAGATGAAAGCTCAGGGCTTTTAAGTCTTCACCACATCTCCCAGTGTATCAGTGAAATATGCCACTCTTGAGGAAAGTTTCTTCTCATTGACTCTTTTGTGTCACATCTGCTTGTCTGGTTGTCACCTGCCAATAAAGTCTTACCCAGGGTCAGCCTTGGCAAAACCATGCAGGAGGCTGAGCATGTCACCACTGCCCTTGCCCGCTCTACTGTGACTTCTCGAGGCTTTTCCAGAGCCTTCCTTTCTTTTTTTTTCTTTTTCTGGGATTCTATTGGCTGCCAAGGACTTGAGTTCCTCCAATTAGGAAGGAAGAGGTCATCAGTGTTTACTGTTAATGTGATTTGATGCTTCCTTTCCCAGGACTGTTTACTCATTTCCAAATACCTTGGTACTTGGGTGGGGCAGAGGCTGCAACAAGGATTTCCCAACATCCCTGGAGTCACCTTTTATGGGAAAGCACTCAGGTCCCTCCACAAAAGAACCTGGCTCTTCCCAACTGAAATGCTAACAACTTTGGCATTTAGAAGTCGAAGCATGGTGTGACTTTGCTATGCCTGACCAGCCATGGATTCCTTATTCCTGTCACCAGATGGTATTTGAGACAGGGAATTTCCCCCCTTGCCCCTTTAGTACTATGCCCTCTTGCAAACAAAAGCTTTTTACATGGTGACTAATGTGTAAAACATAAATTGGACTCATAAATGGATATTTATTTTTACGTAAATCTTTGCAAACTGAGGCAGCTACTTTACAGAGGTGATTAAAACTTAAAAGGCAGTGTTGCAAGTAGAAGACAATAAAGGGTTGTTATTTACAATGGCCATATTTACAATAAAATGCTAAATTTATTTTAATAAATAATAATTTTGTATTTATGAATGGTGATTCATAGTATAGACAAGACAATAAAAACTTCCATTTCTGCTTACTGGATTTTTCTATATAGCATATTAATCAAATCCTTCACTCAACACTGCATTCATACACAGAGCTAGCTGTTTAATTGGAGTACTCAAGCCTGTTGTTTTTTAAATCTGTTTTCTTTATAATAAATGAATGTATCGATTCGAGCTCAGCTCCAAATATAGCAGATAATGTTACTAGCCCAAGAACGAAAGGGAAATGAGAGAGCATTTTATCAGCATGTTTCAGAGTCACAGGTAAAAACTATGGTGGTTAGCAAATTTTTTCTACAGCAACCACTTACAAAGACCTTGAATAGTAGGCTGTTATAGCAGAGTCCAAGTTACCACATTTTCTTTGGATTCTGACTTTTTCTGTTTTAATTTTTGCAAGATTTTTTACTTGATTTATTTTTAATAATCTTAACTGATGACAAAGAGAAAGTATTCCTTCAGCAAAAAGTATTGTGTGGTTGGAAGGTTTCCAAAGTTCTGTCACATTCTGCCCTAAGAAAAGGTCAATCCTAGTTTTAACCCAAAAGATGATATTGCCAGAGTAGATTTCAAAGACTAAAAAAATAAACAAATAAACAAAATGAACCCAAATCTCCTAACTTGGGTTAATGAGAAAAGTAAGTCATTTTATGCTGAAATGCTCTGCTTGGTGTTTCATCTGTGTAGGCAAGAATTATTTGCTGAGAACATACTATGTGTTAGGTCCAGCATTAGGTGCTGCAGTTAGAGCAAGTTGTCAGGAAGTTGGCCTGTCCTCAATATCTAACTGAGGGTGAAGTCAGGTCAAAAGGCATTCATTGAAGTGGTTGATAGTGTCCACACAGATTTGTATCTATGGACATGAAGGATGGGTAAGAATAATTAAGAAACCAAGAAGGAAATTCCTTCTGATGGGAAGTAGGTAGAAGCAATGGAATGTTGATGCACTTCTCCAGGACTCTTGTTTTAACAACTTCTGATGATCACTGCCAGTTGTCCCTTAAAGTTAAGTCTGGCAACCGAGTGAGCATCTTGTGGCCCTTTAGGGATGAACCTGGGTTGCCTGAACCCTGCTCAGGGCTCTCTCCAGCATCAAAAACCATGATCTATGAAATGTTACAAACAACTATAAAATTTTACAGCTAAATAATGAATTCATTAACTCAATTTATCTGTTTTCCTGCTTGAATTATGACTCTTAAACTTATATCTCTCTTCATTTCCAGTAGATACTAGAAATGTATGCTTGATATTGGGTCCCAAACAAAGTTTGCTTCCGATAGGTCCCAGGAATTCAAAGTGTATTAGACTATGGCCTCCAATGACCCCCTCCCACGTTGAACCTGGGCTTGGACAATGGGTATTAACAAGCATAATGTCTACAGAAGGTGGAATGTCCTTTTGGAATGCTTACTCTTGGAATCTAACTGCCATGTAAAGAAAACCAAACTAACCATGTAGAGAGAGCCACAGAGGGAGACAGAAGTTCCAGCCTTTCAGTCCTTCCTGTCAAGGTGCCAGACATATAAGTGAACCTCTCTGAACTATTCCAGCCCCAGACACCATTTGACTGAATGAGACCCCGTGTGAGAGTACAAGAACCGTCTAACTGAGCTCGAGCCAGCCCGCAGAGCCATGCAGAAAAGAGAAGGGAAGGGGAGGGGAGGGGAGGGGAGGGAAGAAAATGATGTTGTTTTAAACCACCAAGTTTCGGGATAGTCTGCTACACATTAACAGATACCTGAAACACCAAGGTAACCTCAATAAATGTTTAAAAAAGAAGAAAAGAGAAATAGGAGACAAAACCAAAATTTAATTCTATACATCTAAAGGTTTACACCAAATAAACACGTTTATCGAGAGACTTGCTGAGAGCCTTTCAGAACTTAACTATTTTCTCAGTTTATATATAACTTTTTAAGTTAATGATATTGTTACTGTCCAGTATATGTCTTCACAGATAGAAAATTCCAAAATCAGCCTCCTGGTGGAAAATCACCCATGCAGATGATCAATTGTGAAAATCTGTGTGCAACTTTGTGAAAAAGCATCAAATTTAGAATCAACAGGAAGGCTTTGGGGCGCATCTCTTCCATCTCAAGGCCCATATTAACCGAAAATTGCTCTGGTGGAGTTATAAGCTGACATCTGCAAATAATTTTCAGCAACCACTGTTATTTAACACCTGCCTCTCCAATTAAGGATACTGACCTTTCTGGAGTTTTCAGGAAGGGTGGTTTTAAATTTGTTTCTCTTCAGTTGTTTTAAAATCGATCTTTATATTTTCCTTGGACATCCACCCTAAATCACAGTGCTCTCTCTCAGTGATTAAAACATTGAGATGTGTCAAGTAGTCAAGGAAAGGTGGTGGAAATAACTCATAAAGAAGAGGCCTGGGGTAAAGTAGAGGAGGCAGACTGAGATGTCTGAAAGTCTTACACTTCTATTTGCTGGGTGGCGAGTCCTCAACAGGATTTCTTCTTAATAGAGAACTAATGGTGCCTCCTGCCTTTATTTCTCAGGGGATTCTGGGAGTTTGAAGAGGCCAAATTTTCTTACCTGCAGTTTGGAGATTAAGGACTTAGAGATTTCTTGAGAGTCTTCTTTTCTCAGGTTACTGCTAGGCTGAGGATGGGAACCACTGACTGCTCCAAATGGGAAAAAAACAGGCCCCATTTGGGATTCAGCTGCTCTATGGAAAGTAGCTGCTCTCACACTCGCTGAGGCAGGAGGGAAATAATGGTGAATAAACCTCTGGTTATTGAGAAGGATTTGAAGAAAAAGGATTGTGAATTCTTAGGTCTAGTTGGGAAAATTCTTATTAGAAAAACATTAATTCATTAAAAGACCTGCTTTGAAATAAATCTAAATTAACCAAACTCTCCAGTGACTGTCCATTTTGAAAATTTAACTTTTGGGTTAACTGTATTTTTACAGGTTGTACAAGTTTCCTATTGCAGTGGTACGTAGCACACAACCTTAGTGGCTTAAAGCAACCCAAATTATCTTGTTCTGGAGATCAGAAATCCAAATGGAGTCTTACAAGGCTAAAAGCGAGGTATCATCAGGGCTGGTTTCTTTGGGAGGTTTCAGGGCAGATTTCATTCCTTGCCTCTCCAACTTCTGGAGGCTGCCCACATTCTCTGGTTTGTGGCTGCGTCACTCCATCACACAGCCTTCGCTGACTCTGACCTACTTGCCTCTCTCATAAGGGCCCTTATGATTGCATCGGGCTCACCAGCTAATCCAGAATAATCTCCCCACTTCAAGATCCTTAATCATATTTGTTAAGTCCCTTTTGCCATGTAAGGTCACATCCACAAGTTCTAAGGATTAGGACGTGGACATCTTTGAGAGCCATTCATCAGCCTACCACCCAAGTTAACTCTCTTTTTCAGCCATCACTGTTTCTAAATCTTTCTGATTAAAGAATTCAACTTTCTTGCCCCATAAATTAAGTACTATGCTGAAAAATATGAAGTCTCTTTTTACTTCCCAGGGTTTTCAGGGCTCAGGGTCATAATTGTGAGCAGTGAATTTTTATTGGGGTATATTAAAAAATTTTTTAAAGTACAAGATTGTCCTCGAATCAGGAGGCTCCAATATGGTTTCCATGCAGGGAGGACATCAGAAGAGAGTGGCCTAAAGGCAGAGATTCTTGATGCTGTTCCCCTGTGGGAAGGAAGGCTTGGAAGCAGGACTCGGCTTATCTGGGAGGAGCATCATAACTGGGATTCTCACTCTTGTAAAATATCTTTCCAATTCCACTGTAGTTATCAGTTTCATGTGTCAGCTTGACTGGGTCATGGTGTTCAGTTATTTGGTCAAACAAGCCCTAGCCTGATTGTTACTGTGAGGGTATCATGTAGATGGATGTGCATCTACAATCAGTTGATTATGTCTATAGCTGATTGCATCTACAATCAATAAAGGAGATTGCCCTTAGCAAAGAGGGGCATCTCCTCATCCAATCAGTTGGAGGTCTTAAAAGCCAGAACTGGGAATTTTAGAAGTCAGAAACAAGAATTTCTGCCTCAATTTCAGCCAGCCAGCTTCCTCCAGGAAATTCAACTTTGTCTTTTTTGAAGTTTCTAGTTTGCGGCCGGCCCTACAGAGTTTGGACTTGTCAGCCCCCTCGATTGTATGAACCAATTACTATAATAACCCTCTTAATATAAATCCTGTCGGTTCTGTTTCTCTGGAGGACACTGACTAATGCATCCACTAAGACGCTTCGTAAGACAGACTGCTTCAAGGATAATCACAAGATGTTAGGCGGGGCCCAGGCTCCTCACTTTGCTGATGAGGAAATCCAGTCCTAGAGGAATGAAAAGACTGGCTCTGGGTCTCCCAGCAAGATAGCGGCAGAGCCCAGATTAGAACCCAGCTCTCCCATCTTGCAGCACAATGTTCTTTACATTCCACCATGGTGTCTCATATTTAAAAGAAACACGTTTCATTTGGCAAGGGCTAGGGACTCAGGGTTCTTACATTTTGCTCATTGGTTAGGAAGAGGAAGTTTCCAATTCCCCACATCGCTTCATTTAGGAGTAAACAGCAGTCCACCTAAGAATCTGCCCTTCTCACGGCAAGAATCAGTGGTGTGACCGTTGTCTCTTCAGTTCAGACACGTGAGCACGGGCATCTCCACTGTCCCATTTTTTCTTCTCCTTCACGGCTGTGGCCCCTCAAAGGAATGCTCGTCCATTGAACTAAGGGGTTTCAAGCAGGCAAACTTGCTTTGTTTGGGTTAATACCTTCTCTCCAGACATACAATTTTATACAATAACAGTATTTTTTTTAGGAGGTACTGGGGATTAAACCCAGGACCTCATACATGGGAAGCAGGTGCTCAATCACTTGAGCTACATCCACTCCCCACAATGACAGTATTGAGTATCGAGACTCCCAGCTTTTCCTACTGAATCTTCCCCCAAATGTCAGTGGAAAAAAGCCCTGAAGGTTGCCAATCTCTGGCTCTTCAACAGTCAGTAAAGATTGTCCTGTGGAGAGAGGAGGGAAAATATAGTCTTCTAATCAATAGTGGCCTCATTTCCTCTGCCCTGGTTCTCCTAAACAGACAGTATTCAGAAAACCCGTCACACCTCCATGTCTCCAATCCATATACCTATTTACTAGGCACCTGTTGCACTGCATGCTTTAATCCCCAGAGCTTTTGTGGTGGGAACATTTTCTAAGGACTCTGTGTTGAGAATGGGAAAGGGGCCTCGATGCCCCCAAAGCCAGTGGCCCTGGGTTGAAGAAGGCTGAAAAGGTTAAAGGGGGCTGCTCTGCCCTCCTGCATCCCACATGCATTCTGTGGCTGACCTTGTTCACCAGGCAGAGGGCAGTGAGCAGTGGACTTTCACATACCTTGGCAATGACAGTGGAGAGGTGCATGATCTTTGAACTTCACCACCCCAGCTCAGAAACAGAGCTGCCCCAAAGTTTGTATGAGAGAGGACTGTGGGAAGCAGCAGGTGTTTAAAGAGGCAAAGAGGCAAAAGCGTGTGGTTAGGGAAAATTGTCCCCAAGCCTTAAATTGGCCTTTTATCACAGTCACTTTGGCTTATAAACCCCTGTAACGTGTGTCTTTCAAGAAGGGGGAGCTGACTTCAGTGCCTGATGCCCTGCCAAGAGCTTTCTAATGCAAGAATAAAGAAGACGAACTGTTTCCCCAGCCACAGGGCTTTGCCTCCCCGCCCCAACTCCCTTCCCTGGAGGGGATCGTAAACACAGACAGCAGAATGACGCTCTTTATTATTTCACTGAGTTCTTTCTCTACAGATGACCTATAGAGTGATTTAACATAGAACTGTTGGAGTTCCCACACTTTGCCTGTGCTTCTCTAGCCGAAGTTGGTTGATTTCTTTGGGGTGTTATAACGATGACCTGCTCCATTAAGTAGCAAACAAAGTCCAGCTGGATATATCAAGCTCAGCTGGACTCTTTGCTTTCACACAACCTGCTTGATTAGGAGAATCACTGTGCCCTTGTCACATCGCACCTTGTGTAGCCTGCAGAGATTGGGCTACCATTGATTTCTGCATAATATGGATTCACACTGCCTTTCCACAACAGCGTGTCTTTCACAGCCCACAATAACCTAGCAAGGATTTTTTTTTTTTCTTGCCCTTCTTCTTCTGTGAACTTACACTGGGGTTTAGTTCTAAAAATTTGTCACTCCTGGAGGTAATGTGTGGCTTATTACCCAGCACTTTACGACACAATAATTGCAGCTTGATTTAGAAGTTTCCTGTTCGGTGACTTAGTTGCAATTGTACAGGTCATGCTCTAAGTCAATAATGGGGGATCAGAAAGAGAGCCAAACAATTGCAGTAGCCTTGTTCTTCTTGTGGGAAGAACCAGGGTCGTTGTTACCATAGCATGATGCTATTTGTTTATTGGGAAGGGGTGTTTATCTGGCTCCTTTCCTTAGAGTCCTTATTAACTCTGGACATGTTGTCTTCCCTTTCTATGCCTCTTTCCTGTAGCAAAAAATAATAATAAAAAAACAATCATGAAGCTTAAAAATTAGCATGAAGAAGCAGATGTAGCTTGGTTGGTTGAGCGCCTGCTTCCCACATGGGAGGTCCCAGGTTCATTCCCTGGTATTGCCCTAAAAAAAATTAGCACGAGGCAGAGATTTCATTAAACATCCCAATTCCTCCTCCATAATATGCAAATCACAGGGACAAAATATGGGATTTTGTAGCCAAAGCTTACTCTTATTCAACGATGAAACAAGGTCAAAAGTTTAGGAAGCATCATTATTATAATTTATGTGACCTTTTAAAATCATTAGGGTAGAATAATTCAGAGCCACGTTCTCATGTTCATTTCAGTGCTCTGTATCTCGTGATTATGTACATAGTGCATATAGATAAATTTGGAAAATAGAATAACTATCCAACAATGGGGATTTAATGACTAAACTACGGCACATTATGGTACATTCATACTGTGGGATAATATTTGGTCATTAAAAGTGATGTAGACCTATATTTTATTAGATGTTCATATTATTCAGTGAAAAAATTACAAATTTATAGTATAATACCATTTTTGGTGGAAAAAAGAACAAAACACTCTAAATGTGGATGTATGTATATATTTCTAGGAAAATACAGTTTCATAGGAAGAGTTTTAGAGATCTCTATTCTAATATGTTATTAGATGCTGTGACAGCTTGAAGCTGGATGGACTCCAGAAAACTATGTTCTTAGAGTTAATCCATTCCTGTGGGTGTCAACCTCTTGTGGGTGGGACCTTTTGATAAGTTTACTTCAGTAAGACATGGCCCAGGTTGGGTCTTAATCCTCTTTCTAGAGTCCTTTATAAACGGGATGCATATGGAGAGGAAAGAAGACAAAGGAGAGAGAAGTCCAAGGAAGCCAGAAGCTGAAGGCAATGGAATCCAGAAGAGAAGGGAGAGATGAGCAGAAACCTCCATGTGCCTTGATGTGTGAGAGAGGAGTCCAGGATTGCCGGCAGTAGGTCTTCGGGGAGAAAGCACCGCCTGACGATGCCTTGATTTGGACATTTTCATGGCCTCAGAATTGTAAGCTTGCAACCTCATAAATCCCATGGGAAAAGCCAACCCATTTCTGGATTATCACATTCTGGTTTATTCCATCCTGGCATCCTAGCAAACTAAAACAGATGCCATGTCCGAATGCAGAAACTAGGACTTTTAGTAGATTGCATTATATGAAATTGCTTTGACCTCCAAAATATAATTTTCATGTTGTTCAACCTGAATTTTCCATTGTTCTTGTCTGCATTTTCTGTTTTTTTTTTTCTAATTGATAATTTGAACCCTTATAATAAGGAAAGTTTCTTTGGTTAAAAATGACATAAATCCAGCTCAAACTTATTTAAGCACACACACGCACACAAAGGGATGTATAGGCTACCATTAAGGGAAGTGTGGGGATAGAGCTTGGGGTACAGCCAGATCAGGGGCTTCCTAGTGTTTTTGGTACCCTGTCTTTCTCCATCTCTTCTCTTGGCTCTACTTTTCTGTGTCGGCTTCATTTCCTCAAAGGTTCCCTCCACATGGCTGCAAAGATAGCCTCCTGCAGTCCTAGACTTGCATGTTCTTTAGTGTTTAAGAGCTCAGAAGGAGAAAGATGTACCTATTAATGTTGATCATCCCCCAAAGCTTTGACCTCAACTGCTTGGCTAACGTGCTCAGTCCAAGCAGGGGGTGAGAAACTACCCTAATTTCATGCAGTGGGAGAGGCAGCTTCTTGAAGAAGAAATACAGGAAAGACACAAAAGTAGCCTATTTATCAACTGACTAGCTTTCTTATACATTAGGGAATTTCAGAACTCAGTAAGGGTGTGAAGAATATATTTTGGCAAAGTTCTTTAGTCTTCATCTGAAATCCTGCTAAAGAGCTAACTACCCACTTTGTGCAACACCCCAAATCCTCAGCATGGGTCATGCATACTTTTCACCAACATTTCCCTCCAGTCTTTCTTTGGTTACTCTCCATGTTCAATCCTGATGGAGCTCCTCCAGAAAGCCTTCGTGGATGTCAACCTGCACTCTCCTCACACCCATGAGAGTTACAACTTCCAGCACTCTGCTTGCATAGTTCTCTGAGCTTTTCTTTATGATGACATTTATCACCTTGTTTTGTAATTATGGATTTGCTTTCTTCTTTCTCTCTTACCCACCCCCACAAGTCATCCATTTTTGCATGTGTGTGAATTTTTTTATTTTGTTTTGTTCTTTTTTTAAGATTTTATATTTATTTATTCCCCTACCCCCACCCATGGTTTTTGCACTTGCTTTCTGCTCTCTGTGTCCATTCGCTGTGTGTTCTTCTTTGTCTGCTTGTCTTCTCTTTAGACAGCACCAGGAACTGATTCTGGGACCTTCCGGAGTGGGAAAGAGGCATTCAATCTCTTGCGGCACCTCAGCTCAGTGGTCTGCTGCATCTCGTATTGTCTTTCCTCTGTGTCTCTTTTTGTTGCATCATCTTGCTGCACCAGCTCATCCACGTGGGCCAGCACTCCACATGGGCCAGCTTACTGCACAGGCCAGCTCACCACGCGGGCCAGCTGGCCTTCACCAGGAGGCCCCGGGAATCAAACCCTGGACCTCCTATATGGTAGACAGGAGCCTAATTGCTTGAGCCACATCCACTTCCCTCATCCATTATTAAATGGGGGTTCTAGATACCTTTTATTCTGTATCCTCAATGCTTAGCCCAGCACCAAACTCCAGTAGGCATCAATGAAATTTGTTTAATGAATGAAAATGCCTTATACTTGAGAAACTCACAAGATGTTACCCTGATCTGCTGGAGATGTGTCAGGACATACTCCCCTGTGCATGATGATATTGGCAGGCATTTGGAATTCTTTATCCATGGCGCCTTCACTGCCCTTTCTTTTTTGAGGAAGGCAGCACCACCAACACTAGAAATAGAATTTTGCTGCTACTGTTGAAGTTTTATCATGTAGTTGGTTTTTTTTTTCATTTGAAGCTATGATTTAACTAGCAGTTAAATAATTATATAACACTACTCAATAACAGTCTCGTTTCTACAAGGATAGATATCAAAATAGTTGATCAAGTCCTCACTGTCTACAACAATTCCAGGCATTCTAAATAGCACAACTCATTTTAGCCATTTTTAAAAATCCTGTAACAGAGTTTAGCTCATAGTGCTAAAAAAAGGTCACCAAAACAACTGATCTGAATTTTGCTTCTTCCTTCTTTCCCCCATCCATATTTTGGGGGAGTTTAATTCAAAGCAGGGTAGGTAGCAGAAAGGAAGAAAGGTAGAAAGGAAAAAAGGAGGAAAGGAAAGGAAAAAGGAACGGGAAGGGAAGGAAAGGAAAGGAAAGGAAAAGTTAGGCAAGGGAAGGGAAAGGAAGGGAATGGAAGGGAAGCTACAGTAAGAGAGCAAAGTGATTCTCTGCAATTGGATAATTAAACTTCACTCAGCAAGATTTCCCTGCATTGATACCCTGCACAATAGGTACAGAAGACTATCTAAGCATCTACCTCCCTCCAGCAGTCTTCCTAGAAGAAGCTGTTGACATGGTGGATTTAGAAGGCCGAAAATGATTTAACTTATTGCAAATGAATAAGCATGAATAAGAGCAAAATTGGACAATTGAGAGGAATTCTAGGAGGTAAACTAGCTAAACTGAATGAGAGGTGCTGAGTGGGGGCCAGTGAGGAAATGAGGCAAAGTGGTATGTGATGGATAAAGAGCTGCTCTTGAAGCCCGTTATAGGGATTGTGAGCTTGATCAAGTCTTTTAAGGAATAAAGTAACAGCATCAAAGATTACTTCTTTGGAGGCATTATGGATTGACTGTACTTAGAGAACTTATCGACAAATTCAGGATAAAGTCGAATAGGTTGGCAGGGCTTGGAGCATGATATGAATGGAGGGGGCAAAAGGAAAGGATATTTAACCACCTAACGGAATTTTTTTTTTCACTTTTTAAACTTTATTTTTAAAGACGTTTTAGACTACAGAAAAGTTATATTGAAAATATAGGGGACTTCCATATACCCCACACTCTCCCCCTCTCACATTTTCCCCTGTTAATAACATCTTATAACACTGTGGTACATTTGTTACAATTGTTGAAAAAATATTGAAGCATTTGCTACTAGCTACGGTCTATAGTTTACATTATGGTTTACCCTTTGCACCATGCAACTTTATAGGTTTTGACAAAATGTATAATGGCCTGTATCCATCATTGCAATTTCAGGCAGAACAATTCCAGTGCCCCCAAAATGCCCCGAGTTCCACCTGTTCTTCCCTCCCCCTCCCCTGAGAACCTCTGGTAACCATTATCTTTATATCAATGTTACAAGTTCTTCCGTTACTACAATAATAAGTCTACTTTGGTCCAAGGATGCATCCTCCCCTTATGTTTGTACATTCCTCAATCTTGATGACTTTGGGATCATGATGCCCCTCAGATTGAGAGGGGGTTAGATCTTATGGGGCAGATGGAAGGAACAGTCTTGCTTGTAGTTGTAGATACTCTCTGCTTTTGGGGTTGGGCATTGTCCATCATCATCATTTTGTTAGTTGTCCTGGGTGAGTCCGATGAACTGGAGACTAGGTGTTGGCTGCAACTCTGCTGAGATTCAGGGCTCAACTGGCATAAGAACAGCTGGAAGATTTAAGTCTCTGGGACATATATTTAAAGGATATAGTGCTAATTATAGGTTCAAATAAAAGATATAGAAGAATCATGTGTAGGGAAATTATAAATGAGTCTAACTCTGTTACAGTGGGGAAATAGGTTATCATATATTCCAAGGCAAGGTCCACCGACAGGGTGCTGATTTCATGGGCTTGTAGTGCTTTGCCTATAGTGTCTAGATGTCTCCAGAGCCCTCAGGAGTACCCCTTTGAGGCACTGTTTACTGTGGCAGTTAGTGAGATTCTCCTGAGACAGGTATAAATATAACCTCTGGAATGACCTCCCGACCCACTGTAAAATCTCTTAGCCATAAAAACTCTTTTGTATTTAATATTCCCCCCTTTTGGTCAAGGTTTATTTCCAAATGCATCACGAGTTGGCGCTTGGTAATAATCCTTTGGTGCCAGGGAGGCTCATCCCTGGGCTAACTGAAATTTAAGGAAAATATATGTTGCAAAATAATATGGAATATAACTGGGATGTTTTAAAACCTATATCATAACAAATAAGTAGTTCTCCAATTTGCTGTTTTAGGTTTTAAGTTATTTTGGGGGTATCTTACAAGAAATGTTGGTAGAGTGATCCCACGTTCACATTATTCCCTCTCTAAAACACACGGCAACGAAAGATTCAAGGACACATTAGTTCCATTTCCCTTCTGCCCACAAAAATTCTCCCTCACAGCTGCACCTGAGTTAGCCAGTAGGAATCATTTTTGGTTGTAAGCTATGTCCTTTCAAGTTAGGCTCTACCTGACAGCTGTGGGGCACATGAGACTTGATATAAACCCTGGTGCCTTCTCATTTTTTGAGTGAACCAGCCCAGAAACAAATAGGAGGCAACATAAAAACCTGAGGTGAAAGAATAACTGGGAAATTTAATAAAGAAGAAATAACATGTTCAATTTGAGAATGAAATTGCTTTACCAGAACAAAATTCAATAAGATTTGAAGCTCAGGGCCCAATACTCAAAATTACCACAGTGCCCAACTTCCTAAGCTATGAAAAAATCTACCTTTTTATTCTTAGCTGGAATTTAAAAAGAATCCCATTCATTAAAACAAAACAAAAGAAAACAAAACAAAAAAAACAACAACAACTACTTGTTGGGAGACCCCAGCCCATTTGATGTCAAAAAAGAAAAGCTTTAAAATAAATGTTTTTTCAATGCCTTTTCTATGTTAACTTTTATTACATTTAATTTTCGCATCACACACCTGGATGATGTTGGTTGAGCAAATATGCCAACCGTTCTTTTTAGAATCTCTGGTTTGCAGCTAAATCAATATTTTCTTGAAATGAAAATATAATTTGAATTCTCCAGAGGGCAAAAGTATTCTGAGGAAAAATACCTGTTGTAATTGCAACCCACTAGTTTGATGCCAAAATCAATGATAGCACATTTTCTCAGGGGAGGATTCCATTTTGGACAGAGTGGCCCTCAGTCTTACTTCTTTCCATGAATGGAGGAAGTTCTCTCAATCCATGTTCAGGGCCAGCTGCTTTGCAAAGAGCAATAATATTTTACCTTAATCCTTTAGAATTTACTAAACTCTACATGTCTAAGTCTCATTTATTCATTTAAATAATTTGCTGAGCACCTTCAAGGCAGGGCATGCCTCACCCATTGCTACCACAAAGCACTGGTAAGCACTCAATAAGTATCTGCTAACTCGATGGAATAACTATTACTAACTCCTCTTTGCAGGTGAGGATACTAAGATCTAGAAAAATAAGGGGTATGCCCAAGATCTTATTACAAGTTAAAGGTAGAACCAGGCTCATCCAGCTCTTCTGATTCCAAACCTTGATCTTTTCGTACTAGAGTATGCTGCCCCAAGATTTGCCACCCTGCAATTTTGCTGGCTAAGATGAGACACTAAGATTTATATTCAATTCTATGGAAATGAGTAGCAAAAGTCTTTTCTGAACGATGTGAAGCAGTATTAATTTTTAAAAATATTTAAGAATTTTCAGTCTCCATCAACTCGATCCCCACTCATCCAACCCACACACGATTTAATTATTGGTTTGTGTGATTTAATAGTTCGGCTGAATTGATAAGTAAGATGAGATGCTCCTGTAGATTTTGAGGAACTTTTTCCTTTAAGAGGTTCTACCTGGGCCCCTGACCCAGCCTGTACAGACTCCTCTGAGGTTAGACCCCCAGGGTGCCACTTCCTAACTTTGTTATTGTTGTAAACCCATATTGTTTGGTTTCAGGAAGCTTCATTTCTACTGCTAAGTCGGCTGCATGGCAATTTTAAAGAACTTGTTACAACATTCTAC
>JAQZBX010072414.1:0-15074 GCA_029593785.1 Cabassous unicinctus | reverse complement strand
TTTTTTTTTTTTTTTGGTATCAGTTGTTCATAGTATCCTCTTATGATCTCTCTTATTTCTTTGGAATCAGTGGTAGTGTCCCACCTCTCATTTTTTAAAATTTTATTGATGTGTGTCTTCTCTCATTTTTTTCATTGTCAGTCTAGCTATGGGTTTGTTGATTTTGTTGATCTTCTCAAGGAACTAATTTTTGGTTTTATTGATGGTCGTTTTTTCCTCAATTTCATTTATTTCTGCTCTGATCTTTACTATTTCCTTCCTTGGACTTGGTTTGGAATTAGTTTGCTGTTTTTTTTCTTGTTCTTCTAGGTGTGCTGTTAGATCTTCAATTTTAGCTCTTTCTTCTTTTTAAATGTAAGCATTGAGGGCTCTAAACTTCCTTCTCAGCACTGCCTTTGCGATGTCCCATAGGTTTTGCTATGTTGAGTTCACATTTTCATTCATCTCAAGATATTTGCTGAATTCTCTTGCAATTTCTTCTTTGACACACTCATTAAGAGTGTGTTGTTTAATCTTCATATATTTATGAATTCTCCATTTTCCATACATTATTGATTTCTAGTTCTTTTGTTTAGGATCAGAGAAAGTATTTTGTGTAATTTCAGTCTTTTGAAATTTATTGAGACTTGTCTTTTGACCCAACATATGGTCTATCTTGGAGAAGGATCCATTAGCATTTGAAAGGAATGTATATCCTGCTGTTTTCAGTTGCAATGCACTGTAAATGTCTGTTAGGTCTAGTTCATTTATCCTATTATTCAAGGTCTCTCTTTCTTTATTTATCCTCTGTCCAGATGTTCTATCTAATACTGAGAGTGGTGTATTGAAATCTCAAACTATTATTTTAGAGACATATATTTTTTCCTTTAGCTTTGCCAGTGTGTGCCTCATCTATCTTGGGAGAATGTGGTTAGGTACAAAAACATTTAATATAGAGAAACAGATATGGCTCAAGCAATGGGTTCCCCTCTACCACATAGCAGGCCCAGGGCTTGATTCCTGGATCCTCCTGGTGAAAAGCAACCTGGCCTTCATGGCAAACTGGCCATTGCTGAGAGCTGGCCTAATGGTGAGCTGGCCCATGTGGAGTGCTGGACCACATGGCATGGTAGCCTGTGCAGGAGTGGTGGCCCATACAGGAGTGCTGGCCCGTGCAGACAGCTGGCACATCAAGATGATACAACCAAAAGAGACATAGTGGAGAGACAATAAGAGACACAGCAGACCAGGGAGCTGAGGTGGCACAAGTGATTGAGCACCTCTCTCTCACTCTGGAAGTTCCCAGGATCATTTCCTGGTGTCACCTAAAGAGAAGACAAGCAGAGAAGAACACACAAAGAGCAGACAGCGAGCACAAAAAACAACAAGGGCAGATGGGGAGAAATAAATAAATAAATACATCTTTAAAAAAATATTTAACTTTTCTTTCTTGTTGAATTGCCCCTTTTATTAATATATAATGAACACCTTATCTAACAGTTTATAACAGTTTTGCATTTGAACTCTATTTTGTCCAATATAGGTCTCACTACTCCAGCTCTTTATTGGTTACTATTTGCATGGAATATCATTTTCCAAGTTTTCATTTTTAACCTGGTTGTGTCATTACATCTGAGGTGAGTCTCTTTTAGACAATATATAGATTGCTCATGTTTTTTGAATCCATTCTATCAGCCTTTGTCTTTTGACTGGGCAGTTCAAACCATTAACATTCAATATTATTACTATAAAGGTATTACTTATTTCATCCATTTTGACCTTAAGCTTTCTGTTGTCATATCGTTGTATTGTCTATTTTTTTACCCTTTAATTTTTCCTTTCTAATAATCTTCATTTCTATACTCTTTTCTATGTCTCTCACCCTAGTATTTTCCTTTCAGGCTTCAGCACTCTCTTTAGTATCTCCTGTAATTCTGGTCTTTTCATACTATATTCCATCAGTTTTTGTTTGTCTGCGAAGACTTTGAACTCCTCTTCATTTTTGAAGGACAGTTTTTCTAAATACGGAATTCTTGGTGGTAGTTTTTTTCTTTCTTTCCTTTTTTAAAGATTTATTTATTTATTTAATTTTATCCATTTTTAGCCCCCCCCCCCCCGCATTTTTGCTGTTTTTGTGTCCATTCTCTGGACAATTCTTTGAGTCTGTTTCCTGCCCTCTCTTCTCATTCTTCTCATCCTGTCTTCACTAAGATTTGATCCTGGGAACCGCCAATATCAGAGAGAGGCATCCTACTGCCTACGCCACCTTAGTTCTGGTTTTTCAGTGGATCTCATCTCAGCTCTTCCTTGTGTCACTCTCCTGTTATGTCATCATCTTACTGCATGGCTTGGCAGGGCCTGACAGTGCACCCTCTCATGAGGGCTGATGGCAACCCACTCATGGGGCCCAATGGCACGCCCACTTGTGAGGCCTGGCAGCGCACCCACTCATGGTGGCATGCACACCTTCTATATTTTTCTATATTTTTACTAGGAGGTCCCTGGGATCAAACCTAGATCCCTGCATATTGAGGCCCATCCACCCTCCATTTTTCTCTTTCAATATCTTAAATAAGTCATGCCACTTTCTTCTTTCTTCCATGGTTTCTGATGATATTTTGCCACTTAATCATAGTGAGTTTCCCTTGTAGGTGATGCTTTGTTTTTCTCTTGCTGTTTTCGGAGTCTTCTTTGTATCTGAGATATTTGTCATTCTGAATAGTATGTGTTTCAGAGTAGGTGTATTCAGTTTTATTCTTTTAGGGTTCATTGCCATTCTTCTATATTGATATTTATGTCTTTCATAAGGGTAGGAAAGTTTTCAGTCATTATTTATTCAAATATTCTTTCTGCCCCTCTTCCACTTTCTTCTCCTTCTGTGACACCAATAATGTGTATGTTTTTGTATTTCACATTGTCATTGGATTCCTGGAGAACCTGTTCCATTTTTTTGCATTCACCTTTCACACAATGCCTTCTTTATATCCTTTAACTCTTTAGTCATATTTTCTTTCATTTCTTTAAAATGATTTAGCATAGTTGTGTGATTATCATTGATTGTCTTAAATCCTGAATCTCTTCAGGATGTTTGGTCTGTTCCTTTGGATGGACCATTTCTTCCTTTTTTTCAAGTATGGTTTGTAATTTTTTGCTGTTGTCTAGGTATCTGATATGTTGGTGGATTACCCTGATGGCCAATTTCACTCTTTTGCCTATTGTTATTTTTTCACAGTCCTTTTTTGACATTTGCTTCAACTTGTTCTAAGTTCTTAAAATTGCCCAGCTTAAGTTATCAAAATTGTGCCAGCATCTCACTAATGATATGCAGACTTTCTACCAGTGGTGGTGTAAAGCAAGCTATGAAAGCAATTTCCGGACCAGCCAGCAGATGGCACTTGTAGACACACCTTTACAAGGAGGTGTATCTCTCTCAGTTTTCTTTTGTTTTCATCTGACTGAAGATGAGAATCAAAGCAGGCTCCGATGGCTGAATTCACTTAAAGCCTCCCAACACCCCCTCACTTTTTCCTTGTAACAATTGACAGGAATGAAGATGCCTGGTCCCCTCTCCTTCATCTACAATGAGCCAAGGGATTCCTCCCCACTGAATATCTCAGGAGTGTGGAAGGGGAGCCCTTCCCAGCAACTAGGAGGTTTAGTAACTCACAGTTTGTTGCTTTGGTTACTTTGTCTCTCTGTCCTTCACCCTCCTGGGAGTTGTGAAGCACTATCCTGGTCTGCTGACCCCCAAAGCAGGTCCCTCTGTCAGCTTTTGGCTTTCTCTCTGTTGTTTTTGGAAGATAGCTTAGCCTTGTCTGTCTAATCTGATACCATCTTCACAATCATCTAATTATACTTTTTATCCATCCTTCCAATCTGTGTATTTTGGTTTGGGAGTTCAATGCATTAACATTCAATGTTATTATTGTAAACACAGTACTTACTTCAACCAGTTTTTACTTTGGTTTTTATATGTCCCATCTTATTTTTGTCTCACTTTTATCCTTTTAGTTATCCTTACTGATAATTTTCATTTTTACAGTTTCCTTTAAGGCTCTCTCTCTTTCCTGTCTTTTCCTCTCAGCTGCATAACTCCCTTTAGTATTTCCTGTAAGGCAGATCTCTTGTTGACAATCTCTCACAATTTCTGTTTATTTATGAATGTTTTAATATCCATCTCACTTTTGAAGAGACAGAGAATTCTTGGCTGGCAGTTTTTCTCATTAAGTACCTGAAATATATCATACCACAGCCTTCTCACCTCCATGGTTTGTGATGTGAAATCAGCAGTCAGTCATATTGCAGTATCCTGGTGTGTGACAAATCACTTTTATCTTGCTGATTCAAGTATTCTCTCTTTATCTTTGGTATTTGAAATTCTGATTAGTATGTGTCTTGGATTAGGTCTATTAGGATGTATTCTCTTTGGTATATGTTGTGCTTGTTGGACATGTATACTTATGTCACTTATCAAATTTGGGAAATTTTCTGCCATCATTTCTTTAAATATTCTTTCTTGTCCCTTTCTCTTCTCTTCTCCTGGCACATCTATTACATATATCTTTGAGTCATGCTGTCTTTCAAATCCCTGACAACTGCTGAAATTTTTCCATTATTTTTCTATCCATTCTCCAATCTGCAAGATTTCAATTGTCCTGTCCTCTATTTCATTGACTTCTTTCTTCTGCCTGTTCATATCTACTGTTGTATTTCTCTAGTGTATTTTAATCTCTTCTTTTATGAATACCATTTCTATTTTTTCTATCGTGTTTTTTTTTTTTTACTTCCCAATTCTTTTATATGCCCATCCACTGTCTTCTTAATTTTCTTTATGTCTTTAGCCATATTTTCCTTCTTGTCCTTCAGTTGATTAAGATATTTGTTTGAACATCTTTGATTACTTGTTCAAAATTATATATGTCTTCTGAAGTTTGTATTGGTTCCTTTGGCTAGGCCTTTTTCCTGTTTCTTAATCTGGCTTATAAATTTTTGCTGATTCCTAGGCTGTTAATAATTTGATTAGTTTACTGTGAAGGTCAGTTGTTCTCTCTTGCCTATGCTTTTATTGTTGATTGGCTTTATATTATGGCTCTTCTTTCAGGTTTGTTCCAACTTATTCTAGACCTTTACAATACCCCATGTTTAACTAATCAGATTTTTTTCAGGTCTTCTTCATCTGATTCTTATGCTGGATATGTAGTACATTTTTAAAAGATTGCACTATTTGGGCAATAGTTTCATCTCCAGTTGAAAGCTTCCTTTACTCTCTCCTTCTCCAATAATTTTCATCTGTTAAGTTTTTTTTTAGTGCAGACATTTCTTCCTAGCACTTATGATTTGTTTAATTTCTGTCCCTCACTTAGTGCCCCATTTTCCTTGTACTTTTCAGTTCTGGGAGCCTCCTATCTTGCAACTATTCAATTTAACCATCTTTTATATTTCTCTCTTTCTGAGGCTTTTCTGCCTCTGGTTTCTTCCCTGTTAGGGTATTCCCTACACAGGGGAACCAGATAAGGTCAATCCAGAAAGGTATGCCTCTCCAGAAAAGTACATTTTGCATTTATGTGGTCCAGCCAACAGAAACTGGATTCAGTGAGAGCACCACTTGCCATCTGAGGCTACTTTCACCCTCCCCCCCGCCCCCATGGAACATTGCATGCAACACTCCCAAGCAGCTTGTGTTCCACTCTGGATCTCTGTGGACATGGGTCTCAGTACCTGGATATGTGTGCATTTCTAACATTCTACAAGTGAATCTAAAATATGTGACTACAGTGGGTTGGAGGGATCTTGGCCATTCTTTCTCTTATGGACCACCAAGTTGTGTGGGACTGCAGGAGGTGGAAGTAGAGGGACAAATATTCTGGACTACAATCTCCACCTAATTTTTTTCTTTCTTCAATTCAGGATCTGACAAGTTCTTCTCTAGTCTTTTATTGTCCTCCGGAGTTTTAAGCAAATCAGATTTGTCCTTTTATTCAATGACTTTATGGACAGATTCCTCAGGGGATGTCTCAAATTGCCATGTTGATGATGTCACCACCCTTATGGTTTTGAATTTAAGGTGAGTCTCTTGTAAACAACAAATAATTGAGTCATGTTCCTCACACTCTGTTCGATTTTACATTCTTTTTCTTTCTGCTTCACAACCTGGGCAATTTCAATGTTCTTATCTTTGAGTTCATTGATCATTTCTTTTTCTCCCCCAATCTGCTCTTCTACCACTCTATAGAATTTTTCACATCAGTTATTGCACTTTTGACTGCTGGAATTACTATTTGGTTCTTCTTTGTAATTTCTATCTCATTGTTTAAATTTTCCTTTTGTGCATATAATGTTTCCCTGAATTCCTTTAGTCATTTTCCATGGTTTTATTTTGTTAACTGATCCTATATATGAGAGTTATTCTAAGTTCCTTGATTAGTAATTCCTGAGACCCAGCTTCCTCCAGAATATTTTCCTTCAATTTAATTTTCCCCTGTTAATGGGCCATTCTTTCCTGTCTCCTTGAATATTTTGTGTTTTTTTTTTTTCCTAATTACTGGAAATTATAAGTGTTATGTTATGGTAACTCTAGAAATCTACGTCTCACACCCTTCAATCCACAAAACAAAGAACAAGAAGAAGAAAAAAAAAGAAAGCAAAATGAAAAACATGGAAAGAAATAATGGGAGAAGAAAAAAGTAATAACAGACCAAACATCCACAAAAAACAAAACCAAGAAAGTAGAACAAGAAAGTAAACAATGAAGTGCAGTGTTTCTCCAAGTGTCTTTTTATTTGCCCATGGGATGCCAGAAGCTGATACTCTAAACCTAAGGCAGCATACTTTCTCATCCCATAGGCATCAACCAGGAGAAGAAATATAATACAGAGAAAGGAAAAGGAAACATAGCCAACCCTAACAAAACGAAAAAGCAAAAGCAAAATGATTGCACCAGCTTTTTAATGTCCAGGCAGATACTGGGGTAATACAAGAAAACACTGTTTCTGAGAGAAACTGAGCCTATTTCTGAGAGAAACTGAGCCAGTTCTGGACCCTCACTGATACACTAGACTCAACAATAGAAATAGAGAAAGAAGAAACACAAACAATGAAAAATGCTCTGGTTCTTTAAGTTCTGGTATGGACTTGTGAGACTAGAAACTGCTTTATTATGGAGACTGCTGATACCAAGACTACTGTTTATGCTTTGCCCTCTTGGGTCTGCCCAACCAGAAAATGCCCACACAGAGAAGTAGAAAAAAACAAGGATCCAAGTAATGTGCAGTAACTCTTTTTTGTCAGGTGGATGCTAGTGTGAAGCTACACGTGCTGTTTTCTAGAGGACCAAAGGTAAAGCCAGCTTCCATTTTGTTTCCTCAGGGACCCCCAGACCAACCCCAAATTTCACCTCCAATTTTTAAAAGAGGAGGTTACCTCTGCCAGCCCTGCCACAAGTCAGCCACTCCCAGAGACCAGGCAGGATCACCACAGTCACAGCCTTTTATGTAGCTGCTGCTGAGGGGATGAGCTATGGGGACTGGTCACTGGTTGGTGCTTTCATTATCAATAGTTGAACTCTCAGCAGCTCTTTGCTTCCTCAGGCATGTCTGCAGCTGTACTAAATGTCAATTCTGGTTCTGGGGTTATGACCTAGTTAATCTCAGTTTCTGTATTCTGCTCTTTCATTTTTCTAGTGGAAGTAGGGATTTACAAAATAACCTACTCTGTCACTTTTGTGCCTAGTCTCTGCACAAATTCTAGTTAATTTTTAAATAACCTTAGCTGAATCTAGATGAAATTTAAAAATCCCAGTAGACTTACATAACAAGTAAAGAGATTTACATTTAAGCTTTTAATTTTATTTTTAAAAATTAGTTAAAACACATACTATTTATGGGAAAATCAATAATAAAACTAGACCATATATTCTTGAAGCCTCTGATATTTTAAATTTGTAAGGTTTTACAGTCCTTAAGACCTCAGCTAAATCTGACATCAACTGACCTAAACTGGGTGATCTGTTACTTGATAGCAAAATATGTACACTCTAGAATTCTGAAAATATATTTTCCTGGAATATGTATTCTGAACATAAATGTTTCTACTTATATAGAGTCACACGCTTGGCCAAAGCCTGAGACTATGTTCGAAGATTACAAATTATCCTACAAATAAAGAGCAGTAAGGATCCTCATGCTCAGAACCCCTATCTTACTGCCTGGAAAAAATGTAAGCCACTGACAATGAAGCCTTTGGGCAAAAGTAAGACGTTTGCTTTTGAGACTTAAAAGACATTATTTGTTTGCCTTAATTGCACCTGCATGATTTACTTAATTAGAGGGAAAATATTTTGTTAAAGAGACATGTCTTGATTAGATTATCTTGTCTACATCTTGGGTAATTAAAATCTGTCTTACGGATTATATGACTAATTAGGTTATCAAGTGATAAAGAGAGATCTCACCAATAAAGCTTTATTTTTTCCTAGAGAAAGAAAGAAGCTCTAAGCTCTGCTGTGTGGTGAAAGCATCCTCAATAAACTTTGCTTCACTGGCTTTTCCATCTATTTGGGTTCTGGTGAGTACTGAAAAGAATATTCACCATGAGGGAAAAGCCATTATTTTATAAATGAAATTTGTATTAAAGATGAAAATTTAATTGGACTGCCATCATATAGAGGAAGAACGCAAGAGAGAAACATCACCAGACAATGTTGAATAGGCAAAATGACTTTATTTAGGGTGGGAGTTGCTGCTATAACATGGGTGAGAAAATAGAACTCAGTCCATCAAAACAAAAGGTGGCCTGATTTTAAAGGCTGGGAGTAGATTGGAAGAAAAGCCCTGCATGATACAAAGGAGGGTTGACCACTGGGAGGGGTGAGAGATTTACTGAGGTTAAAATTAAGGTCACATTGTTCCCAATGTTTTCCTTCATGGTAATTGGGCTGTCTGGAGTCTGTAAGTGCTGAGAAAGGGAAGAAAGTGAAAAATAATTGCTTAGGTAGCAGCCTCTCTGGCACCTGGGTATACTGTGTAAGAGGGATAGATGAAGGAGAGGTCAGGGGCAAGATTGAAATTTAAAATGTTTCTGGTCTGAAGTTGTCTTTTCCCATGCTTTCCCCCTGTATCCAGAGTTATTTTTCTCTGGAGTCCTACTGGTGAAAGATTTTCAAGGTAATTGGGATGGGAAAGGGAGTGGGTAGGGGTGTGTGAAGATTAAGGCTGGAAACTTAGGCAAGAGAAAGAATAACATTCTTGGTCAGCCATCTGAAAGCATGTTATGTAAAATTTCTCTATTTTAAAATTTAATTAATAAGGGTCAAAAGGGAACTTGTCCCACCATAGCATTCTGAGGATAATTTTTATTTAATTAGACCAATGTGTGTGTAGGGGACAGACAATAAATAAATAAACAAACAAATAAATGTATACTGATGAATTAGATTATTTGCATGAAGGAATTGTAGTGTTCTAATTAAGGAAGAGAAGGGAAGGTTAACTTTAGTTGGGATTCAGTGAATGTAATCTTAGGAATTGGCATTTAAACTGATCCTGAAAGAAGTATGTAATGGGAATATGTGTTCTTGGAATGGGATGGCAATCAAAGATGATAATATTGCTCAGTATAGAAATAATAGTGATTCTTAATTGTATTTAAGTGTTTCCAAGAAGGCAGGCACATGATCCAATCCCTGGATGCCTGGTAAAGCCATTAAATAAAATTGGAGATTAGAGGAGTAAATATTTTTTGGATGTAGAGATAATGTCCTGAGATATATTTCACTTTAGGGGTCTCAAACTATGCAACTAAAGAACTGAAATACAGACAAGTGTTTTATCCCTATAATTTTAGAGATGGAGATGGAAGAATTTGAAGTAATTGAACATATATGTGAGATTTTTAGGACAGTGTGTAGAAAGAGGTGAAAAGCAGGGCACAGATTGAGTCTTGAGAAGAAGAAATCCTGTTGATGAGGACCATGAAAATGACACTGAAGGAGTAATTAAAGAACATTGAAAACAATCAGGAGACGGAGATATTTGAGAAGCCTAGGAATATTCAGTGCCTTCAAAGAGGCCACAGTCCGTTTATGCATTGGTTCAAAGTGAAATACTGTAAAACACTCTTTGGATTTAATTATGAAGAGGTGGTGCTCGCAAGATATTTTATTTGGGAATCATTGGTGATCTTATTTAGCCACAGAATGAGTGGAATGTGAGAAAATGGGACTGCTTTTGGTTTTATTGTGAAGAGAGAAAAGAGCAGGAGCTACAAAGAAAATACATTCAGAGAATGTTTTAGATTCAAGATGGAAGAGGTGAAATTAGTTGAAATGATGTCAGGATTGATTTAGAAAACATGGAAAGTTTTCTGAAAAAAAGAGATTTAGTTTGTAATCAATAATAAAATGTCCACAGGAGAGAAATAGAAAATGGGCTTCAACTAGAGAAATTACATGTACCCAGGGATAGAGATGACTCCTCAATTTAACAGGCATGAAAGCATAATCAGTGGGTTTGAAGGCAAGAATATGTGTAGCATTCATGACAGTGAACTGGGAAAATTTGTCAAAATATCTAATTTATTGGTATTGTACTTTGTAATTCCATGTATTGAAAGTGAAGAGAAAGGTAAGAATATGGGAAATTCTCATACATATAAAAAATTTGAAATATTGATGAAGAATGGAATAATGATGGAGTTACTAAGGAAATGTAAGATTTTCAGTTGTTTATGAAAGTGTTTCTGAGAAGGGACATACCCAATTAAAATCCAAGTCTGTTTTGTATGTTTCAATATGAATATGTTTATGAATTTGAGCTTTACACACTTGCAGAGCTCAGCTGAAATTCTACCTGAATTTATTCCTACCAATGTATTTTGGATCACATTACAAAGATTTCTGAACTTCTGTTTGAGCCATTGGTTAAATGGGTAAGTAGAATATAGCAGGGATGTTGTGATACTTAAATATGCTAATGTGTGTAAATCCCCAAGCACAGCATATTTTAATACTATTTTTTTTCTTTTTTGGGGACTTTACATTTAATTGAATGAATTTATTCTACCTCTGTTTATAATATAATTTATGACACATTATGGTATTCCTTGTCCATGAAATATATTGATTATTAACCATTTTTAGATGATAATTTAGAGTATAAAATTCTTTTATGATTACAGAATAGGGTTCTTGCTACAACTTCACAAATATTTCAGTTAGAACCACTAGATTCCTTCAAAACATTTAATTGTATCTTTTATAAGGCTTTTAATACTATGGGGATTTTAGGGTATTAATGTAACATTATGAACTATGAACTCCTGCTACTTTCTAGTGCAGGAGATTTTTAAAAATGAAATCTTATTGAAGTGTATCATTCATACATGAACATACATAAATAGTAAGTGTATAGTAAAAGTTGCAAACTTACAAACATGCATATCATCATATAGAGCTTCCATACATCACCCCACAACCCTCACCATTGTTGTGAAACCTTTTTTTTACAAATTATGAAAGAGCATCATCAAAATATTACCACTAACTATAACATGTATCCTACATTTGGTATATTTTCCCCCCAATCCACCTGATCATTAACCTTCTCTATTAATATTATATATTTGTTAGAGTTCATAAGGGAACATTCTCACATTTGCCCTGTTAACCACAGCCCATCTTCCACCACTGGATTTCCTGTGTTATACAGCCCCATATTTTGTACAATCCACTCAAAGTACACACTCAGTGGCTCTGATTTTCATCACAGAGTTATGCTGTCATCACCTCAGTCAATTTTAAATGTTTTAATTACTCCAGAAGTAAAAATCCCATATCCCCTTACAACCCCTATTGTTCTTTAGAACTGATATTGCTTTTTTAGCCATTTACATTTGGAAAATATATATATTTGGAAAAGAGTCTATTCAAATTATTTACTCATTTTCTAACAAATCAATTTTATTGATACATATTAATAAGACATAAATCCACACAAAGTGTACAATCAATAATATTCAGTATAATCATATAGTTGTGCATTTATCACTTCCATCATTTTAGAAAATTTTCATCATTCCAATCATAATAATAAAAATCAAACAATGAATCAACCAACCAAACAAAAGACTCATCACTACTCAATCTCTCTAGTTTTCCTGTAGCAGTTTGATATAGTTATGAATTCCAAAGATAGATATTAGATTATGCTTGTAAACTGGTCTCTACCACTGGGCATGATTAAGTTATGTTTAGGGCTTTGATTGGGCCATATCAGTAAGTCCCAGGCCCTTGGTGGGTGGAGTATCAGAGATAAAACTACATGGCAGAGCAAAGAAGTTAGTTGGAGTTTTAAGTTGGAGTTCTGATGCTGAGTTTTAATGCTGGAGCCTCTGTAAGCACACAGAGGAATTTGTTCATGAGAAAGGAGAGAAGGCCCCAGGAAAAGAGATGAGCCATTTGCCTGATAGTCTACAACTGGCCTTGTGGAACAAGGCAAAGCCTAGAGAGCCTCACAGCCTATGGCTGATCTTGTGGAGATAGCAGAGGAGATGACCTCAGAGACAAGTAAGCCCCAGGAAGAAAGGAACCCAGGAAGACTGAACCCTCACAGACATCAGCAGCCATCTTGCTTCAACACATGGCAATAAATTTTGGTGAGGGAAGTAACTTATGCTTTATGGCCTGGTAACTGTGGGCTTCTACTCCAAATAAATACACTTTATGAATGCCAATCAATTTCTGGTGTTATGCATTAGCACCTCTTTGGCTGACTAACACAGAATTTAGTACCGAGAGTGGCATAGTGCTTTTGCAATTACCAAAATGCTGGTATGGTTTTATAAATGGGTAAGGGGTATTTTTTGTAGGAATTGTGAGATGCTTGGTAGAAAATACCTACAGTGCTTTGAAGAGATTTTTGATAGTAATATGGATGCTAAAGAGACTTTTTATAATGCCTTAGAAGTAAATGATGAAACCATTATTGGAAACAGGAGGAAACATGATCCATGTTTTTAAATTGCAGAGAATTTAGCAAGATTAACTCTGGGTGTTTTATGGAAGGCAGAATTTGAAAATAGTGAGCTGGGCATTTAGCTGAAGAACTTTCCAAAGTAAACATGGAAATACAGCTTGGCTTTTCCTTGTAGTATATAACAAAATGCTAGATGAGAGAGCTATACTAAGGACTGAACAGTTGGGAACAAAGAAAGCAAAAATTGCTTCTGGAAATTCCAAGCCTCTGGAAATCAAGCTCCCAGATAATAGTGCCCCATTTGAGGACTTAACTAAACTTGGAACTTGTAAATCAGGATTGAAGATGCAGTTATCTCAGAAAGACTTCTGGAAAGTCTTACTCTCTGATGGCTTGGACCCCTACTTCCTGCATGCTAAACCAACAAACTTTGAGAGAGATGTATGATCAAAATCACTGTTAGCCTAGAATTCAAGGTACCTGGAAAGGAGAGACTGAAGGAGAAACAACTTTAAGAAGAAAACCATGAAAGCTGAGATCTGGAATTAAGAATCACCTTGGGCTAAGAGAGGAACCCCACCCATGTGTATAGAGATGGTGTTTTCCACAGCAGTTGAAGAGGGTGGATGTACCCACCCAATGTTTGGGAAGAGTTTTGCCACCCCAGGGTACAAAGATGGTGGATCACATTCCTCAAGGATTAGGGACATTGAGGTTGACACCTCATAGATCTGAGAGGGGTGAGCCTGTCCCCATGGATTAGGGAAGTTCAAGTGGTCAACTCATTGCTCTGAGAGGGTTGAGCCTACATGCCAAATGTTAGGGAAAGCCAGGTGATCAACTCATTGCTCTGAGAGGGTTAAACCTGTATACCAAAGGTTAGGGGGAATGTTTTCTTCACTTCTTTGTACTAAGGGGGCTAAGAATCTAACCAAAAGATTGGGTAAGATGTGGCAAACATCCCAACACTCTTGAAGAATGAGTTATGGAACTTGGTCGACACCCAGATAGTTGATGAGGGTGGAATCAAGAAAATGGTTATTAGTCAAGTCTGCAGAAAGGGTGGGTCCCCATGTGGCCCCAGGAAGAAAAAACTGTCATCTTAAGAACGTCAGATTTTGAAATTGAATGGAGGATGCCCTGCAGGTTTACTGAACTGTAGAGGACCCATATCTCCTGCTTCCCTCCTAATTTCTCCTTATGGTAATAATTATATTTATCCCTTGTCTGTCCATTTGTGTATTGGAAGTAGATAAATGGTTTTGTCAGTTTCAGAGGTCTACAGCAGATGAGACTTTGTCGAAGACAAACTGTATTTCTTTAAACTGAATATGTTATGATTTTGTACTTTCATTGTTACTGATTTAAGGTTTTTTGAATATTGTAATGCATTTTTGGAATTCAGAGGGTGGAGTGTAGCAGTTTGATATAGTTCTGAATTCCAAAAATAGATATTGGATTATGCTTGTAAACTGGTCTGATCCTCTGGGCATGATTAAGATATGATTAGGGCTTTGATTGGGCCATGTCAGGAAGATATTGGGTCCCCACCCCTTGGTGGGTGGGGACTCAGAGATAAAACTACATGGCAGAGCAGAGGAGTTAGTTGGAGTTTTGAGTTGGAGTTCTGATGCTGAGTTTTAATGCTGGAGTCTGGGAAAGTAAGCACACAGAGGAGTTTGGTCATGAGGAAGGAGAGAAGAACCTGGGAAAAGAGAAGAGTCATTCATCTGATAGTCTACAGCTGGCTTTGTGGAGTGAGTCAAAGCCTAGAGAGCCTCATAGCCTACAGCTGACCTTGTGGAAATAGCAGAAGAGCTGAGTCCAGAGACAAGCAAACCCTGGGAAGAGAGGAACCTAGGAATCTGAAACCCTCGCAGACATCAGCAGACATCTTACTGCAACACATGGCAATAAACTTTGGTGTGGGAAGTAATTTATGCTTTATGGCCTGTTAACTATGGCCTTCTACCCCACCTAAATACCCTTTATGAAAGCCAACCAATTTCTGGAATTTTGCATTAGCCCCCTTTGGCTAATACACTTCCCCTGCAGTACATAACTGCAATTCTCTATCTCTCTATTTTAACTGTATTTATATTTTGTAAAAAAAAAAAAAAAAAAAAA
>JAQZBX010072413.1:0-15076 GCA_029593785.1 Cabassous unicinctus | reverse complement strand
GATGACTCATCTCTTTTCCAGTTTAATGATCCTGAAATGTATGTCTACTCTGTGAAAGGATAACTTACATGTTTACTTCAGTAAGCCAGATAAGGTACTTTGACCCTTCAACCTTCTTCCCATAAAATATACTAGTGACTCTGTAAGATTTCTTATTTCAATGACTGCTGAGACAGACTGCATCTCATTTAAATTGATGCAGGAAATGAAAGAAAAACAACCACAAATACCAGGGTATAATTACAATGAGAATTTAATGTAATATTTAAGTCTAATATTTGTTATTCACAACAAATACGTATTACCTCTTGCCAATTGATAGTTTTCTTTTTGCCATTTATACAGAAATTCAATCACCCCTCCCCTCATGTCCTCCATGTGACTAAATTCTGTCACTTGTTTCTCAAATCCCAGGAATCAATACATGCCACTTGCAGGAGACTGAGGGGGCCTGGAATAACCCTGCCACTCCCCTGGTATCCCTGTTCTAGCTACTCCAAGGGCTTTGACCTCATAGCTGGAATCTCAAACTTCCTTTACAAATGGGAAAGTAAGTATTCCCATGGCCACAAGGTCAGTGAGGTGGGAGTCAGAGCACTTCTTCATAGAAGAGAGGAAAATAATAAATATGAAAAACCACAGAACACCCAGCAATACTTATCCCAAAGCCAGGATCCAGGAAAGAACGTTACAAGGCTTGTGAGTCTACACTCAAAAAACTATGCTTTATCACTAAATGTTCACAGTAACTTCATGAGGTTTATCTGTAGAATGTGGGTTCCTGGTTACCAAGGTTCCAAGTTCTGTTTTGTTATATCTCCAAGGAAATGATGTCACTTCATAGGGTCATTTTACCTGTACAATTTCTATGGGCAAAACATGTCCTAAGTCCTCTTGAGCTGCTGAATCTTCATCCTTCTTTCCCATGTCATCTATTTGAGTCTATATTTACACAAACACTGTCTTCTCCACGGTCTCATAGGAAGGCCTGGGAAATTTAGGACCCCATGATTGAGAAAGAAGTGGGTTAAGCTCTTCTACCCTTTCTGTGAGATGGGTCAAGTCATTGTACCTCTTGGGTTTCTCCAGTCTTCCCATCTGAACCATGGGTACATTCTGGCACCTACTTCCCAGGGACTTTATCAAGTGTATATTTTAAAAAGTATAAAACTTCAGAGCTGGTGTCACCTGTACATAATTCATGAACTTAAAATGGAAGGTTTATCACAAATAAGGAAGATAACATGTGGCATCTTCCAAAAGGCCCCACTGGGAAAACATATCCTTGTGTAATCTCTCTTCTTGGATGTAACCTGTATTTAGCCACTCACTTCTAATCAATATGATATGGCCAAAGTGACAGAATGTCACTCCCAATATTTACTAAAATTTTCATATTGCTCATTAAAAGTTTTCTTGATATATGTGAGTTTATTCTCTGAATTTTCATTCATCTCCTTGTCAATTTTTAAAAAGGCTTCATTTGATTTGTCCAGGTTCTTGTCTTTTTCTTTGGTGTTTTCTGGATTTTTATTTTCTCCCTTTTGATGGGTCATGATTTCTGTATCTCTGATTGTCTTGTATTCTTTTTTTGCACACTGTATATTTTATTGTTTTAAAACAGATGATTTATAAGCTTTTATGATTTATGATTGTGTGTTTAAGTATAAATATCAGTGAATCAACATAGGCTTGATTGGGAGAGAAATCCCCTAAATAAATTGGTACCATGGTCTTTTGCCTGAAATACCAACAACATTTCTGGCCTGAAAAGTTTTCAGCATCTATACAGTCTCTATAAGCTTATTCAGGGTGAAAACACTTTTGTGCTCCCACTTTTGCAGAAGAGAATGAGAACTTCACTCCCCCTCAATAAAAGGTGACTGCACATGAGGAGGAAAGTGTCCGTGTGCCCTAGAACAGGAATCCAGCTTCTGATGTAGATGCATCCACCTATCCCATCCTGCAGCCATTACACATGCAGATTATGTACCTGCAGAGACATGACAACACTTGGTTTCTGTACTGGATTTGGCATTCCACAGGCAGTTTCTGAGCTTGGATGGAAGGTAGTCAAGGCAATGTAGTGCAGATTCCCAGAAGAGGCTCTAACTGAGCTCTGATAGTTTCTTGTGCACCAGGAGCCCAATTGACCACTGGAAATGATATTGTTAAAGCTAGAAACTCCTATAAAATTAGAGCTGATGAGGGAGCCTCAGACTTCTCTCAAATCTTCTTCTACTACCCTATTACTTGACTGTAAGATTGGAACTGCAGGGTATTGAAGAACCTCAACAGTCCTTAAATTCTCCTAACCCAGAAAACAACTAGAAACTATTTGGGAATAATAGACAAGAAGGCAGACGTTTTCCTTTTTGTCTTCCTTGGGGTTGGCCAAGTTAAAGTATGCTAAAGTGTGCTGATATTTTAGACTTCAGAGTTCCAATGCAAGTCTGGAGAAAGAAGGCCCAAGGACTTACAAAGGAATGTTTTGTCCCTTCAAACTCTAAGTATGGCTCCAATAGACTTCTACAAGACCATTCAGCAATATATGACTGTGGCACTTTTATGAATCCCAAAAGGATAAAAATTATGTTTGTAAACTAAACTATTCCTCGGAGTGTGATTATATTAAATTCAGTTGAGGTGCCTTTGATTAGATTACCTATTAAGATTGATTTAAGGCCTTTTTGATTTGACTATGTCATTGAAGGTATGACTCAGTTTGAGTCCTCATCCCCTTCCTGGATCTTTTATAAATGGGCACTCACAAAGACACACAGAAAGAAAGAGTTCTGTCATTTTTGTTCCTGACATGTGACAGAAGGGAGAAGGCTCAAACACCTGAGGCCCAGGGAAAGATGAGCCATCTAATAGATTATAGCTGACACTTTGAAGAAAGAATATCTGAGACTGGTATAGAAGGCCCAGAAAGAAAAAAGTCCTACACCAAGAGCAAGAGAAATACAGGATCACTTACGTATTAAGTCTCAAAAGACTGGAACCACAGAGCTCAAGAAGCTGAGGAATCCCAGAGGGGAATAGAGAAAAGTCAGAGATCACCTACCATCATGCTTGAATACATGTCACCTAACTTTGATAAGAAAGCACCTTTTATGTTGCCTTGAGATAGTCTTTCCACAGCCTTGGTATTGTAAATTTTTATTCCAAATAAATACCCTTGATAACAGCCTACAGATTTCTAATATTTGGCATCTGCACCCCTTTGGAAGACTAATACAATGATGGCTTTTATCATTAGGGCTGCTTTTACAAACTACCACAAACTTGGAGTTGTGAAACAATAGACCAGCTCTCAAAGTTGTTTTAAAAATTGAGCTAAAAGTGGTAGCAGCACAGGTATTACTCTGTGATCTTGACTTTTTTCCTGCATTTTCCTCACAGGAGCCTCTGAATCAGGTTCCATTTTCCTTTTTTTTATGTATGAGATAAAGGGGCAAAGATAGTTTAAAACACATACCAGCCAAAGATAATGATGGCCAGTGACAAGGGGAAACAAAACTCATGCAGTCTAGCTCCAAAGCAACTTGATGACAACTTTTTTTAAACACTGAAGACTGAGTGAAATTTCTGTGAAGGAACACAAGGATCTATGTGATCAGATGATCACCCCTATTTGTCTGGGAATAAACATCTTTCTAAACTTGAAAACTAAATATATGATATTAAGGGGTATGGGATTTTTTCTTTTGGAGTAATGAAAACATTACAAAATTGACTGAGGTTATGACAGCACAACACTGCGATGAATATGAAAGCTACTGAGTGTACACTTTGGATTGTACAAAGCATGGGACTGTATACCACAATGAATCCTGTGGTCGAAGATGAGCTCTGGTTAACAGAAGAAATATAAGAACATTTCTCATGAGAATGATAACAAGTATATTGTACTAATACAGGGTGTCCTTAACTGAATGGGTTGGGGGAACAATATGCCAAATGTAAGATATTGTCTGTAGTTAGTAGTAATGTTTTGATGATGCTCTTTCATAGTTTGTAAGAATTGTTTCACAATGCAAGTTTTTGGTGGTGGGGTAATATATGGGAGCCCAGTATGATGATATGCATGCTTGTTTTGTAAGTTCACAACTTATATGATACACTTATGTTTATGGATGTTCATGTATGAATGATAAACCTCAATTCAAAAAATGTTTTAAAAAATGTTATCTGGTGTCAAAATAATGGTCAAAAACAGAAAATCCCCAGTGCATTTGGAGACTAAATAGGACAAAGAGGAAGAAACATTTGTCATCCTTATGGATAATATTTAAAAAGAGGCTTGTTGAAGATTGTTTACTCTAACCATGGGAATCCCACAGACTGAACAGGGCAAGACTTCTGAGGGGTGGGTTCTAAAGCATCACTGCTTTTTGGGACCCACAAACTCCCTGTGCCTAATCAGCCCAATGGGACCTCTATAAACCCAACTCCTCTTTGCACCCTGACCTGGGGACACTGAGTTCCAGGCCTTCTCTGATTCTAGCTGGTGGTGTGATCCTGAATGTTTCACCCTCTCTGTTCCCCAATAAATTCACTGATAAAGTATGGACATCTGACTGGACAGGGGGAAGTGGATGTGGGGTGGATGAGGGGAGGACACTGGGCCTGTGGGTACTCTGTGGAGTGAGTCACACAGAGTGGGCATGTTGGTGGGCCAAAAGGACATCAGAGAGATCCCATTGTGATGTACTGAGAGCTCAGTCATGGATTGGCCAAGTCTGTAGACAGAGACAGTGATAAAAAGTCAAGGCCCAGTACCTGTTATGAGCACAGGAATCTGAGAGCCACAGGAGGCTCCATAAGCTTGTTCCTTCTGCCAGCATCTCCTTCCCTGATCCCTCAGCAGATTGCTCTGGCCACAGGCTCACCTGGGTTTAAGTCACAGACTCAGGTCTCCTGGTCCCCAAACAAATCTACCTTCTCTGCCCTTGGGAAACCAAGCAGAGACCTGATGGGATAAGGGTAGAAACATCAAAGTTATGTTTAAGTTTATTTTTTTTCACATCCTGCAACAAATGAATTAATTTTTTAACCATTTAAAGGAAAGTTAGAAGCTATTCATCATGAGGGTGGCATAAATGTGCTATTCCCAGCCATAGGGCTGGTAACTCACTGTTTTCATTTGGCCTCTTTGTCTCTATGGCCCTCTCCCTACTAGATGATGTACAGCCCTCTCCTGGTCTGCAGATCCACAGAGCAGCTCCCCAAATAGCTTTTTGCCCATCCTCCATTGTTTTTACGAGAGAGTTAAATCTTTCCTACCTTTAGTATTATATATTGCCTAAGAGATACCTACTGAAAGCGCCCCTGTTGCTCAAATGTGGCCTCTCTAAGTCAAACTCAGCATATAAATGCACTATCTTCCCCCTGGCATGGGACATGACTCCTGGGGATGAATCTCCCTGGCACTGAGGGGTTATTACCCAGTGCCAACTAGCAATGCGTTTGGAAAAAGACCTTGACAAAAGGGGGAAATATTAAATACAAATGAGTTTTCATGGCTAAGGAATCTTAGGTGAGTCAGTCAATCATTCCATAAATTATGCTTATGCACATCTCAATTGATGATTTCATTGATTTCACTGATGGCCAAAGTAAACAGTGCCTTAAACAGTGGGTCTCCTGAGGCTTCTAGAGACATCTAGACATTATAGGCAGGGCAGATAATCACAGGAATTCTGCACCCTGTCAATGGATCTTACTTTGGAATATATGCTCCCCAGTGTAGCAGAGTTAGACTCATAATTTCCCTATACATGGCTCTTCTGTATCTTTTATTTGAATCTATATTTAGCACTATACCCAATAAATACAAGGCTCAGAGACTGAAATCTTTGGTCTGTTTATATGCCACTTGAGCCCCGAATCTCAGCAGAGTTACAACACTTAACTCCACTGCATTGGACTTACCAGGACAACTGACAAAAGGGTGATGGTGGACAATGCCTATCACAAAAAGCAATGTATCCACAACTGTGAGCAAGTCAGTTCCATTCATCTAACCCATGGGATCTAAGTCCCTTCTCAATCAGAAGCAGAGTGAGCATCAGCATCCCAAAATCCTCAAGATTGAGTAATGAACAATCATGGGGAGGATGCAACTATAGACTAAATAGACATTATTATCCTAGACATGGAAGAAATTTTAATCACTGATATAAAGGCAGCGACCACCAGAGATTTTGAGGGGAGGGAGAGTGAAGAAAAGGTGCAACATGGGGTGTTTTAGGGACTTTGGAATTGCCCTTCATGACATTGCAATGACAGATACAGGTCATTGTACATTTTGTCAAACCTATAAAATTATGTGGTGCAAAGTGTAAACTATAATGTAAACTATAGACAATGATTAGTAGCAATGCTTCAGTATGTATTCATCAATTTTAAAAAATGTACCACACTAACAAAAGATGTTAATAGAGAAAAGTGGGGGAGGGGGAGAGGGTGGGGTACATGGGAGACACCTATATTTTTGATATACCATTTATGCAATCTAAAGTTTTTTATAAATAAAAAAAATAATTATGAAACATTTTAACTCTGGAAATCATGGCAGTAGAAAACGAATATTGAAACTCTTGCTAAAATTTTGTTGTTATTAATTTTATGGTTATTATTTATTGTCGTGAACAATGACTCCTTTTATTGACACAATCTCCAAAAATATTGGAACTCTGTCAGATTTGTGCTTTAGGGGAAAAATCCCAGAAACTGAAAATTATTTTTGCAAAACATTTAATGTATATGCATTTAGATTCGTTTGAATTTATAATGAACAGTCTCCATTTTCCACATGGGGATATATATATATATATATATATATATATACTTATGTCCAAAAAAAAAAGAAAGAGACATCAGTAATGTTTTCCCTATTATTTCAGAATGCATTCAACATGTGTGTAAGACTTACACTTTATTTATTTTAGTTAAATTTATGTGCAAGAGAATTCACACATTTTAACTGAGTTTTAACAGATGCATAAATATATGTAAGCCAATCCCATATCAAGTTATCAAATATTAGCCCATTAATCTTCACTCTACAAAGTTCCCTCATGTCCCCTCCCAGTAAATGTCCACCTGTAGACAGACAGTGACACTTTCTAATAGTTTGCAACAATGGATGAATTATGCCTTCTCTGGAACTTCATATTTACAGAATCATAATGTTATGTACTCCTTTGGCTAAGGCTTATTTACTCAACAGAAGGATTTTGTTTATTTCAGTAGTTCTTTCTTATTTCTGACTGCTATTCAATTTTATGACATACCACAGATTCTCTATCTTTTTGTCTTTTCATGAGAATTTAGGTTTTAACTTTGAACCCATTAAGAAAAATGTTCTGTGATAGCTCTTTTACACATCTTTACCTCATATCGGTGGGAATCTCATGCATTTGGAGACAAAATACTTTCCATTAGTTATGGGGAGTCTAAGTGCCAGAGTGGGAAATATTTCCATGGCCACACAATTCTCAGTAGGGGCATCTGTAAAATCCGTGTTTTGTGCCACAGATATTCTCCTACCCCTGAGTATGGTTTAGTGTAAACAAGAATGGACAAAATATTTTACCCAATGTCCTCAAGTTCCCCATATTGTTTTTACAACAGAAATTAGCTCCTAAATTCCCTTGGGATGGAGAAAGGGGGCTCATTCTCCTATTTTGCCTTGAATCTGGGTTTAGGCCATGTACAGGAATGAGAGGAAACAGATCAAATTGCTAACTTTCTGTGTGGACATAGATACATCCCTTTCTCTCAGAAATTCATTTCCCCATGTGTTAATAAAAGGGATTATCTCCATTTTTCTGAAGTTCATTATGGGACTGAGAGTTTTTGGGCAGGCACTGTACCCAGAGAATCAGTGTTTTGTTTAAAGTGAAGTTTGGTCATCTGCTCCCCTCTGTTATGTCCAGCCACAAATATAGAATCTGGAAGTGAACAAGTTCCACTTCCATTCCTTACTAAAAATTATACATAAATCCAGCATCTTCTCCACCTTATCACACATTCTATTTCCCTCTAACCTACACTTTGTAGTCCAACTCCATAAATCTACTCATTGTATTTAGTTCGTATCAGTGAGACCAGACAATATTTATCCTTTTGTGTCTGACTTATTTCACTCAACATAATAACCTCAAGGTTCTTCAATGTTCTCATGTGGCTTCCTCAATTGACTTATTATTACACCCAAGTAATATTTAATCATATGAATATACCACATCTTGTTTATCCATTAATCAGTTGACGGACACTTAAGTTTTTTCCCTTTTAGCAATTATGAATAATGCCTCTATGAACATCAGAGTTCAAATATCTGTTCGTGCCCTTGCTTTCAGTTCTTTTGAATAGATTCCTAGTAATGGGATTGCTGGATCATATGGAAGATTTTATTTAATTTACAGAAGAATTGCCAGATCATCTTCTACAATGGATGTACCATTTTGTAGTATCAACAACAGTAAAGCAGCATTCCTATTCCTCCACATCCTCTCCAGCATTTAAAGTTTTCTGTTTTTTAAATAATGGTCATTTTATATGCTGTGAGATGATATTTCATTGTATTTTTTGTTTATTTTTAAGGGAGCTTTGGATTATGTACATGTTACATAAAAAAATATAGGGGATTCCCATATGTAACACCCCCTCCTACTCCTACACTTTCCCCATTATCATCTTTAATTAGAGAGGGATATTTCTTACAATTGATGAACACATATTGAAGCATTGCTGCTAAGCATGGTCTATAGTTCACATTATGGTTTACACTTTGCACCACTCAATTTTATAGGTTTTGGCAAAATGTATAATGGTTTGTACCCTTCATTGCAATATGCAAAACAATTCCAGTGTTCCAAAAATGCCCAATACTGTACCATTTTTTCCTGTCCTACCCCCAGAACCTCTGGTGACCGCTGTCTTTATATCAATCTTACACTTTCTTCAATTACTAGAATAATAATAAGTCTATTTTAGTCCAAAGATGCAATCCCCCTTATGTTTGTTCATTCCTCAATCTTGAGGATTTTAGGATGGTCATGACCACTCCACTTTTGCTTGAGAGGGTGTTTAGATACCATTGGGCAGATGGATGGAGTTGTCTTGCTTGCAGTTTTAGACATTTTTTGTTTTGGGTGATAAGCATTGCCTATCATCATCCTTTTGTTAGTCCTTCTGGGTAAGTGTGATGAACCAAAGAGTAGGTGTTGAAACTCTCCTGAGATTCAGGGTTCAACTAACATATTAACACCCAGAAGATTTAATTCTCTGAGACATACATTTAAAGGGTATAGTGCTAATTATAGGTTCAAATAAAAGGGGCAGAAGAACCATTTGTAGGAAATATATAAATGATTCTAATTCTAATACTTTGGGGAGATAGGTTATCATATACTCCAAGTATATTCCAAGGTGCCATTTCCTGGGGTAGTCTGACTTGCCTATACTTTCTAGATGTCTCTAGAGCCTTCAGGAGCACCCCTGCTTGAGGCATTGTTTACTGTGGCACTGTTTACTGTGGCAGTCAGTGTGATCTTCCTGAGACATGTATACACATAACCTCTGGAATGATCTCCCATCTCACTTTGAAATCTCTTAGCCATAAAAATTTATTTGTATTTAATCTTTCCCACTTTTGGTCTAGGTCTTTTTCCAAATGCATTGCTGGATGGCACTTGGTAATAATCCCTTAGTGCCAGGGAACCTCATCTCTGGGAGTCATGTCCCACACCAAAGGGAAAGTGGTGAGTTTACACGCTGACTTTGGTTTAGAGAGAGGCCACATTTGAACAACTACATGGCTTTCAGGAAGTAACTTATTAAGCTAAGTTTCAAATTCACAAGAAGAATGTTCATAAGTACACACATCAGTATCAAGGGTGTGGTTTATTGGCCTGTCCTCTTTCACTAGTCACTGTCCATGTACTCTAGAGATTCTTGCCACTCTATTAGAAAATGTAGCAGGACTTCCTAGGATGGGAATTCAATACTACTTTGGTTATTCTGTGTGTCCCCAGAGTTCACCTGTTCCTTTCTCCAGCCCTCCCCCTGTTCCATGGACAGTCCAAGAGAACCCACCATCCTTCTCACCCTCACGATCAAGCTTCATCAACCTTGTCACCTTTTCATTTAGTTGTGTGATCTCTTATGTACCACAGAGATCAGTCTCTTAACAGATATATCGTTTCCAAAGAATTTTTTCCCATTTAGTAGGCTGCCTTTTTACTTTCTTATCAAAGTGTTTTGAAGAACAAAATGTTTAATTTTGAGGCAATCCCATTTATCTTTTTTTTTTCTTTTGCTGCTTGTGATTTGGGTGTAAGATCCAATAAACCAACCTTAAGCACAAGATTTTGAAGATGTTTCCCAACATTTTCTTCTAAGATTTTTATAGTTCTAGTTTTTATATTTATATCCTTAATCCATTTTGAATTAATTTTTGTATAAGGAGTGAGAGGAATTTCCTCTTTCTTTCTTTTAGATATGGATATCCACTTTTCCCAGCACCATTTGTTGAATAGGCTATTCTGACCCAGCTTTGTGGTTCTGACAGCCTTGTCAAAAATCATTTGACAATAGATGTGAAGTTCTATTTCTGAATTCTCAATTCAATTCCATCAATATATCTGTTGATCTTTATGCCAGGATCATGTTTTGTTTTTTTTTATCCACCATAGCTAGATAATATGCTTTAAAGTATGGAAGTAGGAGTCCTTCAACTTTGTTCTTCTTTATTTAAGATATTCAGGGCCTTTACGATCCAAAATAAATTTGATAATTGGCTTTTCCAATTTTAAAAGGAAAAATTTTAGAATTTTTGTTGTGATTGTATTAAATCTGTATATCAGATTGGATAGAATTGACATCTTTATGATAATTACCATGAACATGGAATATATGTCCATTTATTTAGAACATCATTGATTTCTTTTACCCATGTCTCATAGTTTTATGAATACAGGTTATTTATGTCCTTAGTTAAATTTATTCATTAATATTTGATTTTTTTGTCACTATCATAAATGGAAATTTTTATATAGAATGTTTAATAAGGTCAAATGTAAATATGTCGTAACAGATGGACTTCCTGGTAAACATATTATAATGAATGTAACAATCATTGTTGATATATCAATGTGATTGTGGCTGAAAAGAATAGTCTAGGAAGATCAATGTTAGTTGGAGGACAGCTGGAGGATAATACTGGGAAAGAATAACAATGATTTTGGAAGTAGATAAGGATTGTGGTTAATAATATAAATACAGGAATATTCTTCAACTCCAGGGTGTTAAGAAGTTGGTGATGAATGGAGTAATACAACTAATGTAATTTATGGACTATAGCTAAAATAACATTGTAATGTTTTGTAGCAAAAGCAAAGTTGATAGTATATTAACTCTAAAGGTAAAAGAAGTATATTGGGTTTGGTTTTGTGAGATATGAACAGGATAATGCATTTTTTCCATTAATAAGGAGAACTTAACTATGTCATTTACCTAATCTCTGTTTGTATGTGTATCTTTATAAACACTAGAGGAACAACTGAATTAGCAGCTGGAATTAAATGAGATAAAAGTTCTGAAAAAGAACATTTTAGGAGTAATGTTTCCATAGCTTGTTGACCTGCTTTTTCCTGTTCTATTATTTTTGTGAATTTGAAATAAAGTTGCTATTAAAATATAAAAAGAGGAAAGGAGAGGGATGGCCTGAGCTGAGGGTGCAGAGTAGAGCTGCTTCTCAGACGACCATGGGTGGCCTCAGGAAATTGGTTGTTCTGAGGTGGTGGCGGATGGTTGTTTTGGGAATGCATTGGGAGACGGGTCATGGCTCTTATATGACTCCAAGATCTTCCAAAAGATAGGAAAATTGGCACACTTGTATGTCAGTGGATACCTACACCAAACAATCCAGGCCCAAGAACGTCTTAGCCAAATGTGACCTATACACCATTGATATAACATAAAAAAAAAACAATAGAAAGAAGGAGAATGAATCTATTCTATATATGTAGAAACTTTTACAAAAGCAAAAACAGATAATAATAGACGAAGATCAAACTGCCATGAAGGAACAGAAATAAATTCGAAGACAGGTTGCCTGCAGTTCTTCTGGTAAAAATCCATTGAATGTCCAGGAATGAATACTATTATACTATTTTTTTCTATCCATAAAGAATGGACACTTCTCTTGGTGGTTTCCTTGCCTGTGCTCCCTTAAGGCGCATGCCAGCAGCTGGAGAATTGATCTGCCTGAGTCTTTGGGCTGCTGGAATCCAACCTGGGTCATGGATTCAGTGTCCAGAGCATCAGACCAGAGATTTTGTCTGTTCCTGGAGTTCTCTCTGATGGCTAGTTGTAAACTAGCCACCTCTAATGTATGAATACAAAATGAGTAATAGACCATGTTTACTAACAATGCTTCAATATTTGTTCACTGATTGTAACAAATGTACCATACTAATGTAAGATGGTATTAATAGAGGAAAATATGAAAGGGGGAAGGGTGATGTAACTTTTTTGTAATCTAAAGCTTCTATAAAAATAATGTTTAAAAAATGATATAATGATTTAGGTTCTTGCATTGGTCCTCTTTGGGAACTACTCTATCATTAGAGCACACGGGGGAAGGCACATATGTCATGAAAATGTAAGTTCTGTGTGGATGAGCATTATTGCCTGTTTTATTGTGTTGTAGTCTGTGCTCACACTGGTGCATAACAGAGGACCAGTAAATACTTGTTGAAAGACTGAGTGAATCAAGTACCCACTTGCAGGCAGCATTTGTTTCCTACTAATGAATTGCTGAAGTCATTCTACCAAAAATATTCCTTAATGGCATTCTATACGCAATATACCATGATTAGAAGCATGGGCATGGAAATGTTTTAAAAGATACTGTTCTTGTTCTAATGGAGCTGCTATTTATTGCATGACACAGAACACAAACAATGTCTATAAAAGTAGGGAGATTATGGCAAGGACAGGGAAGAGGTGTCCACAAAGACATGGGGATTCAAGTTAGGGTTACTAAGCAGCTATCAGTCTGAGAAGTGGAATTTCAATAGGGGAAGAGGGAGAGGGATATTCCAGGGGATGGGAAATGAAAGGCTAATGTCTTCCCCATTGATCCATCTTATCCTTGCTGAAGTCTGTATTATCCCTCCCTTCTCAGTCACCACAGTCCTAGGGCCTTTCCAATCCCTGAATCCCTCACATTCCTCTTTCTTGGAAAACACAATGGCTGGTCCTTTGTGCCTCTCCTAATGGCTGCTGGCCATATCTATGTATTAGATGTTTCTATCATTTAGACAACACCCATAACCCCCTATAAATGAGCCTTGACTGTGTGTTCCTGAATCCTGCACAAATGTTTGATTCAGTAACTGAAACTTTTACTGGGATGCCATCAGGAGGAGATCATGAAGAATGTGACCCCAGCTGTGACCATGAGAAAGAAAATTTTTATGAGGGAAAGTGAAATGGGGCTTATTTAAAGACTAAATGAATCTTTGCTTATAGAAACTTATTATAAGAGGACACAGAGGAGGGAATGATTTAAATCTGGTTTTCTGAAATGGGAAAAAAGAAGGAAGTAGCTGATTTCTGTGAGCCAAGTAGAGACTCTGAGCAAGGGAAATTGTAGTGAGAAGACAGAAGCAATATCTGGAAGCCAGGAATGCTGGGAACATGCTTTATAGGCAGTGTTTGGCCAAGTTCAGAAGGATGCCAAGGGTTACAGGCCAGGTCATGGAGAGGTACTGAAAGAATACGATTGTGTAACATTAGGGCACCCTTGAAAATATGGGAACAGGCAGAGGCATAATGAAGTGTAAGCTTTTGAAAATGCTTAGTGAATCTGTTGATGCTTTTCCAGTTTCATGATGGGGTGGGTGAGAGGCCTCATGCGTGAATTGACAAAGAAAATTTAAAAAATTAAAATAAAGCAAAAAAACACCATGATCCTCATATTAAAATATACTTAATAATATTCCTAATAAGAGAACTGTTAATTGAAACTATACTGAAAACTAATTTTTCATCTTTCTGAGTGGCCAAATTTCAAAATCATGTCAAGATAAGACAGTGGGTAAAGAAGCACACTCATAAATAGTGGGTGGGAATACAAAAGGGTACAACAGCCATGGGGGGAAATTGATGAAACTATATATGCATTTACTTATTTTTTGACCAATTCACTAAACATTTAGGAATTTATCCTGAAACTACTCCTCAAATAATACCAAAATACATGTGCATAAGGTTATTTATAGCAACATTTTGTGACACCTAGCTATTGAGAAAAAAATAAATGACCATACTTAGTTCATTAATCTTGATACATATGCAAAATGGAATACTATGCAGCTGTGAAAAATAATGAGAGCAATCTGGAGAAATGGTATGAAGAATTTTAGGATATATTTTTAATTTAAAAAGCAGAGTACCAAGCACATGGGATTTTTCTGTGATGAAAGCAGGGGAAATAAGAATATACCTTTATATGCACGTATGTATGAATATATGTTTGCTTGTTTCAAAAAGAAATGCAGGAACCACGAATGACAAATTAAGGAAAGTATTTTTCCTTCATTGTTGTGCTAATGGTATGGATAGCAAAGGGTTGGAAAGGAGAATATTCTGTGAACACTTTGTAAAATAAAAATTTGCCACCTATACTTTTGCTGAAAGGAAATCTTCTTTCTCTATATAATTCTTCCTTTGGTAGTAATTTGTCTTTTTTCTCTGGTAGCTTTTAAGATTTTGCTTAGCCTGGATATCCTGCAGTTTATCATGTGCATAGACAGAAGGGATCCACCTGTTGCCACTTCTCCCTGAGCCTCCCTGCCAGGGAAGCTCCCTACCAGGGATACAGGATCTCCTAGAGCTGGAAATTTGGGTCCCAGACTGGCTTTACTCCATCATAATGTGGATAAAAACACCTAGGCTCCCTCCCTCCTGCCTCAGTGTCTCCTGCCCCTCTTACTTCCTCTTGCTCTCTCCCTCTCCCTGACCTATCCCTCTTTGGAGACATCTGCCCAGACCA
>JAQZBX010072412.1:0-15075 GCA_029593785.1 Cabassous unicinctus | reverse complement strand
CTGACTAATGAAAGACATAAGTTACTCTCATGGGGAATAGTGAGGAAGCAGCAAGTTGGAGTCTAAGAACAGTACTCAAACTGAGCACAAGTATTATTAATATTGATGACAAAATTTGTTGATTAATGAGAAAATTAGAAGCCAGCTCTTCTAAGGTCATCACAGAATCAGAGTAGGCTGGAAATAAGCTGTTAAGAGAAAACTGAAAATTCAGGGTGACATAGGTGCACGGCATAAATCAGGGACAACCATTAAAGTTTCTGAAGTTGTAGGATATTTATTTTAGTAGAACATCAAAGAGAAATGATTAAAAGTAACTCCAACATTTCCTTCTTAAGCATGGGGCATGAGAGCAGATTTACCTTGAAAAGAGGTAGGGCTGATATTATTTTATGGTCCTGGAAAAGAATATAAGCCAAATATGAAAGACATACAAAAATAGATAACCAAGTAAATTATTTCCTGACAATGGAAACAAAGAGGTTTGACAGTGGAAGTGTGTGGATTTTTGGCTTGAGTAAGAGCAGATTGAAAAGACCCAGGACAGGAAAGATGTCCACTGGAGGATATGCTGGAGCTCATCAGGTCACTATGAGAATATTCCCTTGGTCATGGAATGGTGTGGAATGAATCAAGTTCCAAAATGGAAAACTAACATCTGAAACTGTAGCCTCACCCTTCCTATAATTCTTACCTACATTTTGTAGTTCATGATAATCACAAATCAAGAGGCAGAGAAGTAAAAGAAAAGTTTCCACACATAAATCAAAATACATGGGTCTGTGCTTGGAAATAGGAAATGTGTTGTCAGCCAGGATGTTCCAGCAAAAGAAGCTTCATAGGAATGGGCAACCCCATGATAAGATCAGAATGGAGCTGAAGCTTTAGTCTATAATGAATAACTGACTTTTGCTTCCCTCAATTTTCATATTGGAAAATTAGACAAGGATGGGCCAGGCCCAGCCACACATTTACTGTGCCAGCCCCATGGCCATCCAACTCATTGTCATGCTTCTCAGTACCCCAAATTGCATACTCTTGGTCAGTGGGCCCATTGACCCTCCAGGGTGTTGCAGTCACCAATGATAGAATTCCAGAAGCCATATGGGAAGTAGGAAATGTTTGAGTTTAGCTTCATGCTTGAATGTCTCCTTCTCCTCTAGGATTAACTCTAATGCCTTCTGCTGAGTCCTGGCCATGAACAGGGGAGTTGAATCCTGAAAAGTTCCTAGAATATCCATCAAGCAATAAAATAAAAATTTTGTTGTTATTATTATTAGAATATAAGGAAGTGTAAGGTTGATGCAAACCTAAAATACAATCTGACAAAGTGCCCATGTGAAATAGACCAATTATCACCGTAGACATGAAGACAAAGAAGGTTCTGTCCAGGTTAACTGGACTCTCGACAATGTTGTCAGCAAAGTTTGAGAACACCAGAACATGTGACAAAATTGGAGGGCTTCACCTATGCATACAATATTCCAAGTAGCATTCTCAGAACTATCTTAAGTAATGGTTGCATCCAGATTTGCATATCCCTAGGTGACAGCTAAATAAGTCCCACATACAATGTGTTTATGCACATTGCAGCATTTAGGCTTACTTTTAATTTTATTTACCTCCTGTTCAACATCCCCTGAAGTATTAAACATATATGGCAGGAGGTGTTAACAACAGCACATCTACATCCTTTTTGAGCTGGGAGGAAGTTTAAAGCAGCATGATTACCGGACACTATTTTGGGTAAAGCATTTCACAATTTTTGCTTAGCTTATACGGCACATGTTGTGGGCTAAGAAATGCTAACCAAAGTGGTTGACAAGATTGCATATCATATGTTCACTGGTGAAAAAAAATGAAAGGTGAGAGAATCATTTGCAGTTTCATTGCATCAAGAACTGGTGCATCTTAGCAGGTTACAGAGGAAGACTGTAGAGCTAATGTATGTGCCATTACTCTTGCCACAGGGTGGCAGTCCAAATCTTGGTAAAGGAAGATAAGCTCCTTATGCATCAATCTGGACTTAGCAAAAAGGCAAGAGATAGAGTGAGGGGTCAGGTGGTAGATTCAGCCATTGGTAAGGTTTCCCGCTGCCACAATGGCCAAGGTCAGTCTTCCTTCCAGGTCACTGATTGGTCAAATCTGTAATAAACATGAGAAAGGAATAGCAACCAGTTCTGACAGTGACCATGCAACCATTTCCCATGGGAGGCACTTCTCTCGGCCTATTTGCAGCAGCATCGCCCCCCCCCCAAAGACCACCATTTTGGTTTTCCCCTTTCTGGTCTATAAGGCCACCAATTTCTCATTGAACATACTGCCTTACCCAGGTCTTCCAGTCCACTTATATCCCTCCTTGATATGAGAGTTGCCAGGACTTCTCCAAGGTGTCCCATGACCATACTATACCAAGGGGAGTGGTGGACCAACAAAGTGAAGGCATTACTCACTAACTTCCAGTATGTGTGGGTCATGTCCTGTGGACCATCCTTTTGGATTTTCACCTCATGTGTGTTATGCACTTCTAGACACTGCTGTTATCCCATTGCTACATTTGCTGTTCCTAACATCCCACCATCCTGGGAATCATATGGAAAGTATAATGGGGTAAAATGCAGAAAGCTCCTCTGATAGTGGCCTGAAAGGAGAGTCTCAAGTGGTAAGACCATAGCTTAAAATAATTTTCCACTGCAACCACACATAGGAACTTGGGTTGGCAGGAAATGTTTGATATAGTCTACTTGCCTTAAGCATTCTGGTGCAGCCCCTCTTAGAAGAGCTGCTAAATGCCATTAGGTTCTGGTCTGTAATTGACATCTCTCACATTAGTAAGTGGCAGTTGGAGCAATTTTAGTAAAAGAAGTAATCTGTAATCTTTGTTCCATAATTTAATCATGACAGAATTTCTATGTCCAGCTCAGTGGTGAATCCACCAGCTATAGAAGTATCCATTGGAAATTCAAGTATTTCATGGATTTCTTCAAGGGTATGTTCATTGTCTTCACCCTGCAGGCAAGGTTCTTCCTCTGCCTCTCTCCCAGATGGGTTTGCCAAAATCATCTCTGTGCATCCCTTATCGGATAGGTTACTCCAATTATACTCATTGTGATACCAGACTTTACCAAGCACATCAACAAGGGTAAGATATATGGTGACTTTCCATGCTACAAATTTTGTCCAAAGGTTATTTCTCCACAAAGGACCCCTTTAGTTTTCCAATCATTTGCCCTCCTTGAACTTGACCAGTATGCTAAGAGCCATTGTTGATGGCCCACAAGTCACTAAACTGTACATAGGGGTGCTTGAGTCTCAGTTTTCCAGGTCTAGGAGGAACTCACAGCTCAGCCCATTGGACACATTTTCCAGTAAGGCAGTACAAACAGCATTTGCTGCACAACAAATGCCAGGTGGCTTCAGCATGCTGGAATCATCAGGGAACAAGTACTGAGCATCTTGTGGAGCATTCTTGAGTCAGTGTCCTCATAATGCCAAGGCTGAGAGGGAAGGATCCTCATGTGGTGTTGCCACAGGATTGTCTTTGAGAGGGGGCTCTGACATGCCCTCACAACAGGCACATCACTCCCCAGGGTCCAAGGAAGGCATGATACTAAATATAGCACTTCTCTTTGATGAAGCTCCGTTGCTGGCACTGTCTGGAAGAGTGTTCTGATTATCCAGGACCCAGGACATGATAGGGATATCTGGCCCCAACAGGACCAGGGATCTCATTGATGTTTTCATTTTCCATCAAAGCCCAATAGAATACAAGAAATTGCCTTTCTAAGGGGTTGCAACCATGGTTTCTTCTGAAAACTTCTTTGTTCAGAAGCTGAGAATTCTGTGAATTCCTATTGCTCCCTCATTCTGCAAGAGAGATCAGTTGGTGAGGGTCCAGGTAGCAGAAACTTGTACCTCAAAAGGAGATCCAGTCTCTAAATTTCTCAAAGGCAGGGCAGGTGAAACATTCACTTTTATGTCCTGCTTGGCCTGCTCCTCTTCTGCTCCCCATTGGAAATTGTCTGCTTTCTGTCCCACATGATATACAGCTGCCAGGAGGATACAGACATGTGACCAATATGCAAATAACACAATATTGAATCACAGATACTGAAGGGGACAATTCTACATTTAAGCCATGATCATTTGTAGAATGTGCATTTGGCATATTTTTTCCACACATCCCTATTATTGACACAGTACATCTTTGGCATTTATTCAAGAATATTACAGTATTGCTGCTGACTATACTCCATAGTTTACATTAACTGTATTTTTCCCATGCATTACTACATTCCCACCACCTGCAATAATGATGTATATCTGTTCTACTTCACGGAAGGATATTTGTCCTATTAACCACAATTCTTGTCCAACTCTGGGTTCACTGTGTTGTTCAGTCCCTAGATTATTCTCTAGCTTTTTTTCAATTGGCATTTATGTCCCTAAACTGTCCTTTTCCATCAAAATTCCATTTATAATCCAGCTGCTACTCATTATAATGTGTTACCATCAACTCTATCCATTTCCACACATTTACAGTCAATTTCATTAAAACATCTACATACATTAAACATCAGTGCTCCTTCACAGCCCTCCTCTTTTCTCCTAATAACCTATACTCTAGGTTTTAACTCCATGACTTTATTCTTCATATTTAGTTCATATTCATTAGACCATGCAATCTTTGTCCATTTTGTCTGGTTTATTTCACTTACCATAACATCTTCAAGATTCTTCCATGTTATAATATGTGCCCCAATTTCATTTCTTCTTACTGAAACATAGCATTCCATCACATGTATACACCACATTTTGTTTATTCATTCATTGTTTGATGGACACTTGGATTGTTTCCATCTTTTGGTAAATGTGATGGGAGCCCTGTATGATGGTATGCATGTTGTTTTGTAAGTTCACAACTTTTACTATACAATTATTCTTTATGTTTGTTCACATATGGAAAATATATTTCATTTAATTGTTTTTTTTTTTTTAATGAGCAAAGGAAGACAAAGCAATGTGGAATATAACAACAACTGAAAATCATGTTCTACCTAAAGAAACAAGAAAAAGAAAGGAGAGAAATATAAAAATTAAGTAGAGAGAAGCAAGGAATAGGAAATTTCAAAAGTACTGAGCTTGTGTTGTGACCTTGTCCCATAACAACCCTGGATGTGGTCAATCCAAGGTAGCCTTCTGCTCTACTCTCTGGGCATTGTGGGAACCATAGTCAAGGCCAGGACACTCCTTCCCAGCTGGTCCATGCACCTGCCCCTGGGGTTGACCTATGAGCACTCCCTGGTTTTCCCAAACCTCCTCAGCAGCCAAGCCCCCTTCTTTTTTCTGAGCTCACTGTGACTTCCTCTGACTGTCTCTTGCACAGTAATAAATGGCCATGTCCTTAACTCTTGGGCTGCTCAGCTTAAATAACCATCATTTCTGGATGTGTCCTTGATGATGCTTAGTTGGTACTGAAGTGTTGGTTTACAGTGTGTACTTCCACTACTCTATATATCACCCACCCACTCCAGCCAATTTCTTGGATGCAGCCCATATGATTGCTGGTTAAAGAGATTCCAGACACGTTGCAGGTAAGGGACACTGTCTGTGAGGGCTTCACCAGGCCAGGTTCTCACTCCTGCAGCTGGACCTGGAACAGGACTCCTGAGGACAAGGAGAAACACAGTGATGTATGGTCTCAAATGCATCATTCCCATGATCTTCCTGTCTGAATCCCTGAGAACCTCATATCTGGGAGCTGCCACCATAAAAAGGAAGAACCACAAGGCTTTCATGTTCTTGTGGATGAGGTCCATGATGCCCAGAAAATGTTTCTTGACATAGAGTGAACCTAAATTTCAGTAAATTTGTGCTGTGGTTTCATCTGTCTGCCCATGTGGTGATTGGCATCTAGGAGGTAACTCCATGTAAAATGAAAGGGGATGAGGGGAGGTCCTTGTCTTAGGGACACCCTGGGAGGAGGATGTAGGCTGAGCCCTTGGGAAACATCCTCTCCCTGGATGCCACCTCACTAAGGCCAGTTTCCTCTACTTAAAGGCAAGAAATGTGCTGAATGAGCTGTTCAGGGATTCAGTTGTTGCCTGGGATTGAGGGTCGTTTTGGAAAGAGTCATTGTGCTAATACCCCCAGACATTATATATATTTATGTATCATGTAGGGAATTTGAATGCAACATATTGCAAACTGGTAATTTAATGATATCATATGTAGATTTAATAATAAATATGGTAGATATTCAACCTTATCCCTGGTCCACATGGTGGTGGCAGCAGTAAGAGGTCAAAAGGACTTGTCCTGGACACTAATGTTACCAATAATTATGACAGAATTTGAGGAGAAAGGTAAAGACTCAGTGGATGAGGCATTGAGAAAGTCCTTGGGTGGAAGTGCTCTAAGGGGAGCTGCAAGGAGGAAAATCAAATTCACATATGGAGTAAATTATGTCACTGTGAGGACACTGTGCTGAAGGTCAAAGTACATTTTTCATTGAAGACTTATTTCCATATCACCCTGTTTTCTGAATTAATTGTGACATTGACATTTGGTTAAATAAGTTCAGGTGAATGAGCTTCTGTGCATACTGTTTGTTTCACATAACTTTATAGATTATATTTATCGATGGAATTGACCAAATAAAGGTGATTTAATGAAATTCTGCTGAATCTCTGTCCTAAAAAACATAGCAAAGACAAGACCATGCCTTCCTGAGCTTTCCCATAGAGCTGAACAGAGAAGTCATCAGAAGGAAAGTTGGATGCTGCAGGGAAGCTCTCCTATCCTTTCACTCCACCTGCCTCTCAACCTGGCCCTGGTGCTCAGTGGTCCTAGGTCTCTCCTAGCCTATCCTTGGTCCAGACCCCTAGACTCCATGGTCCTGAGTTACTCCTGATCCTGCCTGTGAATCTGCACCTGGACAAGTCCCCTTGGCTCAATGCTCCTTAGATGCCCAGGGGGACAGTGCTGCTGGCCCTGCAGGGAGCTGAGGGCCTGGGCTCCTTCTCACTTCTCTGCCCTGTGGGTTCTGCTCTTTGTATTGTTGGTTGTAAGGGGCATCTGGAACTATCCTTGGCAGGTGTCCTGGCAATGGATGGCTGAGCTACAGTTGTGGTCAGTATGGCTGCTGTAGCTGTCAGCATCTGGAGCCCCTTGCTGAACTCCTCTAGTTCCCACAGAGCCTGTGGCCATCAAAGCTTCTCACTCTGGTCTCAGCTGCTAGACTCTGCAAGCTTCTGCAGGGACACTGATGACTGGTCAGAACAACTGTTCACAGGGAGAGAAAGGAAACCCATACCCTTAGAGGAAACTCCAGATGCCAAAAGACCCCTTCCCATTTTCACCTGATACTGGAGCTGCAGGTTCCAGAGAACCCACTGGAGGGCACTTTGCTGAGGTTTGGATCTGGGATCACTGTCATCCCCTCACTGTGTGTCTCAGTCAGAAAGACATGGCTGTGTCCTCCAATTTCAGATTGTCTTCTTTCAGAAACAGTGTGTTCTAGGCATTGCATCTGGCCCTTCACAGCATCTTCATAATGTGCCTTAATTCCATCATTACAGACACTTCCCAGGAGCCTGTAGAACCCACACCATCCAGTAGCTACTGAAGGTGAATCCAGAGGATACACAGGGAATTCTCATAGATTCCCTGTGTCTCCCCCAGACAACACCATCTTTACCCCACACTGGACTCCTCCCTGCACAAACACACCATTAGAAAACTCACACATAGCCAATCGTTCACCCATGTGCACTCATACACTGAATATTTATTGTTCTCCATAAAATTCCTTTTAGAATTTCAATAAGAAAACCCAGTTCAGCCCAAACTCCATGGTGAATTGTCTCTGTTTGAACATGACCACAGAACTGGAGTACCTGGGAAACCTGGGGCTGGGGCTCCTCACCCTGAGCCTACAGCTAAGGGCTGGACTAGTTTTAATCAGCAGAGGGAGGGACCTGCTTGCATTTCCTCCCACCATACACAAGGTCTGGGATGCCTTCAGAGGGGACAGGGCCCAGCTAGATAGGTGGCTCCTGGGGGAGCTGGGTGTCAATAATATCATTCAAGAAAACTGATTTATTATTATGTGAGGTACTGGGCTAAACATTTACACCCATTTTGAGATTTCATTTTACCAGGGCACACTATATATATGAATTATCAATGATTCCTACATTTCACAGATGCAAAACTAAAAACAGAATAGAGTTGCTGTGTGACATGTCTGTGGGCACAAATCACCTAGGTGTGAGCCTGTGCTTGCCCTGTGCTCCTCACAGCTGGGTGCAAATGCTCACCTGGACAATCTCCAGGACAGATTGGAAGAAGCCTACCAAGGTCTATACCCCATCACTGCTTTTGTGTAATGAAAATCTTTGTGTTTTTTTGTGGCATTCTTGTGTTTACTAGACTAGACTAGACTGGACTAGATGATTCCATCTCTTCCTTATTACCATTTTTGTGTTTTAAAAAAATAATGTCTTCACTGAGTTGCAATTGATATATGATAAACAGTATGTATTTCAAATGTTCAATTTAATAAGTATTGACATATGCATACACCCATGGGACCAGCGCCACAATCAGGATAGTGTGCACATCCAACACCCATATAAGTTTTCTCTTGCCCCTATGTAATTCCTCTCACCCTGTCTCCAGGCAAATATTGATCTATTTTATTTACTTAAGAACAGTTTGCATTTCCAAGAATATATAAATTAAATAATACAGCATGTGCTATTCTTTCTTTAGCTTCTTTCAATAAGAATAACTTTTGGCAATCCATTCTTGTTGTTGTGAGTCCTGAGCATTCATTGATCTAATGCTGAGTAATCTTTCAATGTATGCATATACCTCAATGCATTTATCTTTTCACCTGTTGATAAACATTTGGTTGAAATATTTTGCTATTATAAACAAGTCTGAGACTTAGCTTCCAAAATATGCTGAGCTGTGAAAAAGGTCTCTCTTGTTCTTACAACAACATCAGAAATGACAAACTGTCGATTAACTAGTTGCATTAAAAATATAAGGTAGCTCAAATGACAGGACAAGCAACACAGTTGAAAGTTGGAGAGAGACAGATGCCTGCAGGGAGAAACAGCACCCAAACAATAGCTTACCTTGGGGAGATACTACTAGGTAAGATTTACCCTACTAAAAAAACAAACTAGAGTATGTGATCAATTTCTTAAGGCCAGGTGTGATCAAAGCAAAAGAGTGTGAAGCTCCCATGGGCCCATGTATAGATGCATTTATAACCTTTTACAAGATTTTCCTTCAGGATTGGGGAGAAGCCACAGAAAGGCCTCCTCCTGCTTGTGGGGGTGCTGTCTGGGGTTGAGGAATAGTAAGCAAAGCTGACATGCACCCAGACACACCCTCTTTTAAAAAAAAATTAGAGACGGGCACAAAAGTACAGACCCAAGAACCTCATAGACCATATGCACGTTAAACACACACACACAGAAGTGTCTACTGTAGTAAAACTGCTTTTAAATGCAAAGAAAAAGCCTTGAAGGCAACCAGTAGAGTTGGATGATGGCCTCTTAACAGAGGAAAAGGAAATTAGTTGCAATATACCAGTAATCAAAACCAAGGGAGGTAGATGATGATGAAGTGATAACTTTTGTGATCAAACAAATAAATCAACCCAGATTTTTACATGCAGTGAATAGAGTCTGTAAATTGCAATTGCTCTGATAGGCAGAAACTGAGAAAATTTATTTACAGCATAAACCACTCTTTGATAAATGCTTAAAGGAGTTTCGCATAAAGAATGAAGATGATCGATGTCAGAAATTTGAATATACAAAAACATAATATAAACATAAATGGAGGTGACATTTAATAGATTCTTATTTTAATAGCTTTAAATGATAACCATTTAAAGCAATTATAATAGCAAACAGGCATTGTATGTTTATAACTTATGTAGAACACATCAGAAGTAAATAAGGACACAAAGGAAGAAAAGGAGAAATTTGGAAATATGCTGAAATAGTGAACTTAAACACATGTGGATTGATACAACACATTCAAAGGTAGAATGAGTTTATTTTAAAATTCTTATGGTAAACCTTGGAGCAACCATTAAAATGTTAATCAAACATAGCAACAAAGTATTCAATCAAGCATTTTAGTTTAGATATGATAAAAGATATCACAGAAATGCTAATTTAAATCATGAGATAGAAGAAACACTTGCCAAATACAACTGCCTGTGACTGACTACAAGTGGCAAGGCCTGGTAAATAGCCTCTGATTGATGTCATTTTGTGTTTTTCATTTATTTCCACAATGCCAATTAGGTCACATCTGTTGAAAATGTTCAAGCCTTCTATATTATTATTATTTTCTAATTTTCTATTGATTATGGAGAACATTTTGAACTATAATTGAAGAGTTCACTCCTTTTGTACTGTCAGTTTTGTCTTTCATGCATTTTAAAGCTCCAATATTGGAGTTATGTGCAATTGGTAATGTTTTGTTTTTTTTTAATTAAGACTTCTGGTCCATGAATATGGGATGTCTTTCAAATATTTATATCTTTAATTTTTTTCAAACATGTTTTGTAGTTTGAAGAGTACATGTTGTACATTTCTCTTGTTCAGTTTATTTTTAACTATTTTATTCTTCTTGATGCTATTGTAAATGGAATTTTTTTAACAAATCAATTTTATTGATACATAATAATAGATAAATCCATCCAAACACTATGATCAGTGATATTTCGTATAATCACATAGTTGTGCAGTCATCACTTCAATCATTATTAGAGCATTTTCATTATACCAATAATAATACTAATAATAAACAAAGAAACAAACAAACTAATCACCTCTCAATCTTTCTATGCTTCCACTTTCATGTGTACAAATGTGGGATATTTATTGAATTAACAATATTGTGGCAGAATCACCAACAAACACTACTAACTTTTTCATCACTTCAAACAGAATGTCTGTACCCATTAAGAATTCACTCCCCATTCAATCCTGAATCTGGTAACCTCTAATCTACTTCCTGTATCTATGAATTTGCATATTCTAGGCATTCCATGTAAGTGAAATCATACTTTTCCCTTTGTATTTGTCTTATTTAATTCAAATGTACTTTTCAATGTTCACCCATGTTGTAACATGTGTCTTCCCTTTATCCCTTTGTGGACTGATATTCCAATGTGTGCATCCACTTGTTTATCCATTCATTTGTTCATAGAAATTTGCATTGCCTACAACTTTTGGCTATTGTAAATGATGCTGCTATGAACTTTGGCATACAAATGTATATTTGAATCCCTGGTTTTGATATTTTGAGATATACACCTAGAAGTGGAATTGAAGTTTTATATAATAATATCTCATTTAAAATTTTGAGAACCTGCAGGTCTGTTTTTCAAAGACAGTTATTTACCATTCCCACCAGCATTGTAATAGGATTCCTATGTCTCCACAGCCTCTCAAATACTTGTTGCTATCCTAATTTTTGATCCATGATATTTGTTTGGATGGCTTTGATAAGTTGTTCAATATTATGCATCTCTCCTGGTTTTTAGTTTGTTCATTGGACTGGGCTATGTCTTCCTGTTTCTTAGTATGGTTTGTAATTTTGTGTTGCTATCTGGTCATCTTTTTATCTTCATGGGTTTATTCAGATGATTAGCTTTTCTTTCTACTCTAGGATTTTTTTCACTTGTTGTATGGGTGTGTGTGTGGTTTGCTCTTTGAAATTTTGTTCCTCTTATTCTATTTCTTTGCTGTTGTCTATGTTGCCTTGAAGGAAAAAGATTAGGGCCAGAAAAAGTGAAAGAGGTAAGAAAAGAAAAAGGATACTAGTAATAATAATTGTAATCATTAGAAGAGGAACCATATAAGACCTTTGAAAATGGATATTTAACTCATGTTAGCCGTGTAGAGTAATAAGGATAAAAGTGGAGTACCAACAATGAAATGGGAAACTGAATAAAGAAAAATATATAGAATGAATTAAAAGACTAGAATGATGAGGAGAGAGGGAAAGAGAAAAGAAAAGACAAAAAGAAAAAACTTAATAAAAGAAAGAAAACAGAATAGAAAAGATAGAAATAAAAACCAGAAAAATTGTGATTAAACAAAGAGAGGTGGAATGTAAGAACAACAACAGAAAGTGGAAGATAGAAAGATGAAGGAAGGATAGCATTAGTAGACAAAATTGCTATACACAGAAAAGGGGAAATCAAGGAAGAGGAAATGCAGCAAACAAGAAAAAAGCCAACAGCACCAAATTAGGAAAAAAAAAAAGAAAAAGAAAAAGGGGGAAGGAATAAAGAGGATAGAAAAACAAAAACACACACACACAAGCAAGCAGTCAGACACAAACTAAGGAAAACCAGCCTTCCCTCTTAGGTCCCTGAGTAGCTTCTGAGGCTACTGGTGTTCATTGGTCAATTACCCTGCTGCCTGCACTCTGCAAGTTTTGAAGTGGGCTTTAGTGAGTAAACAAAGTTAATTTTTTTAAAATTAATCTTTTTTTTAGGAAAAATAAGAGATCCAAGAGGAGCTACTACAAAAATAATGTCTATGTTCTCCCTGCCCTAAAGTGTCAGCTGGATGTTTGATATCCTGGTCGATCACTGCTCTAAGAGGAGCCAGGAATTGAACTAGGGACCTTGTATATTCAAAGTGGAATCTCCTCCACTGAGTTAACCTTTCTCATTGGGTCTGTTAGCTCTTCAGAAAGCTATCCAGTCACTTTCCCTTGGGCAGGTTAGAATCTTTGTAGTTGGGTAGATTTCTCCTGCTTAGGAGTCTGTCTCCACACCTTTTCTATCTTATTGCTTTCTCTCCCAGAGCAGCAGGATGCAATAGCCTGTGCAAGCAGATCCCCCCTCACTTCTCCTGGTCAGGTTGAGTTCCCTTCTGAAATTCAAATGGGACCCTGGTGACTCAACTCACTGCTGAAAAATGACTCTCAACCCTCTTCCATACCACCCCTTCTTCCCAGGGGACAATGGGCTTTGGAAGCTTATTAAGTGCTTCCTACTGCCTGCTTCCCTTAGAGGAGTTGAAATTTTTATCGTTTTCAGCATGGGACTAATCAACTACCTGACTCTGACCCCTCCCAGGCCAAGTTTCTCTATCCCAGGGTGGTTAGGTAAATCAGGCTTCCTCAGCAGATTCACCTCTCCCCTCTTCCTGGTGCCACCTCTAGCAGGCTGGTATACACACCCAATCTCAAATGGGGTCCAGGCAACCAAACCCAGAGAAAAGAAGTCCCTCTCCACCGCTCATCAGGACCTCTCACTCTCGGAGGATGTTCCTTCCCACTGGGTTGTGGCAGGAGTCAGGGCTCATAGTGGCTTCCTGCCCTGAGGGCAGGGCTTAGCCGTCCACAGTTTCCAGACATGGAGTGAGAAACCCACAGTTTTACCTTGAGCAACCTGTTCCCCTGTCCAGCTCCCTACAGATCAATGCCCCAAAGTCTCCCACTCTGTGGGTTCCCAAAACAGCCCACTCAGTCAGGATCTTAACCCCACTCAGCAGTCCCTTGTGAGAGAGATGGTGAGCTCCCTTTTAAACCAATGCCATTTTGCCACTTCCCCTAATTTTTCATTCTACCCTTCCTTGAAAGTATTATATGGAATTGCATTGTAGTTTTGATTTCTATTTCCACAATAACAAATCATTCAACAATATTTTTCATTTCCTTATTAAACATTTGTGTAGTTTTTTGTTGAGATGTGAGTAAAAAATTCTAGATACAAGTCCATTATTAGTTGCATGACTTACAAATATTTTCTCCCATTATATGGATTCTGTCTTTACACTCAGTGTTGCTTCCCTTAAATCACCTGTTATTAATTTTGATAAAGTCAAATTTAATTATTGGTACATTTGCTAGAGTCAGTCCCCCAGGGGGCAGATCACTTCTGTGACACATGATTTTCCTGCAGAATTAGAGAGAATACACAAAAACACACAAAACACAAAACATGCTAAACAAACTCCTCTCCTCAAGTGGTGCTTGGGAGAGGGACAATATCCAGTGTAGAAATACACCCACAGCTCCACTTCAGAACAAACAATTAACCCACATGTGGAAAGCAACTAAAACCAGTATTCTATGGGCACTGTGGGGATCCAATAGGAAAAGGGAGGAAACAGAGGCCATCATGGGATGTATGTCCAGAACCACCTCCCCTATCCTCACTGAGGAATGAAAGCCTTAACCTGGAGATGAAGGACTTTGAAATAGGCAGTTGAAGGCACTGGTTACAAAAACAAACTCTGAAGCTTGGGAGGAAACAACTGGGGAAAAGCTACTGTACCCTAGGGAGTGGAGCAGAACTATGTGATAAGCCAATTGCTGCATTAGGAGAAGGGACAGGGGCAACTTGGATAGTATTCACAGCAAAGTTCATTTTCTCATAGCCTATCCTTTACCCAGGAAACTTAGATCAGAGATTATGAGCCAGGTGTGCTTCAGATGATACTTGTGATCAGGAAGGCTGTGCTTGCCCTTGACCTGGAACCTACAGATGCACTTGGATGTTCACAACTGGAAACAGGAACACTCATCCCTTAGACACAAGGTGCACCATGAGAAAGCTCTATCCCATGTGGAGATTCCTGGCATGGTGAAGGCAGTTGGAGTCATGCTCAGCTTCTCAGGATGTGCAGGAATATGAGGTCCAAGCATGCATCTGAGTAGCTCTGTGCCCCTGTGATTTCTCTCAGGTAAGCTCTGCCTTCAGAAGACTGAGTGTGCAGGGAGAATTAGGGGCATGATCTTACCTGCCTCACATATAACATATAATATTAAAGTAATATGTATGTATATCTGTATTTACACACAGAGGTAGTAACATAAAATAGAAACAGTTTTGAGAATTAATTTTGCATATATCATAGCACTGCTTAGAAAAGATATATGTTGTGGAGCAAGAAGAGGGAAGCCTGGGCAAGGCCAGGAAACTCCTCCCCAGCTGCTCCATGCACCTGACCCTGGAGTTGGCCCATGAATGCCCCCTGGTGTTCCTGATCCCCTTAAACAGCTCAGCCCCCTGTTGTG
>JAQZBX010072411.1:0-15072 GCA_029593785.1 Cabassous unicinctus | reverse complement strand
CACTGAACCAGCCAGGTGTTGAGAAAGGTGACGCCCTTTCAAATTGACTGTAAGCTTATTTCTCTTCTACTTTGATTTTCTCCTGAGATAATATCTATACTTGAAGTTTTTTGTTGTTTCTAAGCAGAAATAATTGAAATACTGTGTGACACTATGTTAAAAACAACCCACCACAGCAAGACTGTAACTATATCACAATTCAAATCACTTCTCTGTCACACACAAAAACATCTTTTACTAAAAAAATAATATGTACCTTATATCATATATATCCTTGAAAACAGATTACAATTATGTTTCACTAATACTGTAGACTTTTGTTTTATATTTTGCTAAACAATTTAAGTAATTGTATTGTAAAATGAACTATTAATCAGAGCCCAGTACAATGGTCAAGGTAGAGGAGATTTTTTAAAAATTTAGTTTTGAATTTGATTTCCACCACTAACACACTTGGTCAGGCCAGTTGGCTTTTTTGAAGCTCAGGGTCCTCATCAAAAGAGGAGAATACCAACATTACCTGCCCTATTTTTCTCACCTAAATTGTGAGGGTGAAATGTGAAAATGTTGTATAAACCCTAAAATCCTACATAAAACCATAAAGGAAAGGACTAACATTGTATCACATAAAAATTTTAATGTATGGCAAAGCACAAAGGCACCACTATCAAAAACAAATGATATACCAGAAAAAAATTATTTGCAACACATTTGACAAAGGACTAATCTCTAATATATAAAGAGCTCCAACAAATTGATAAGCAAAAAGTCCCAAGAGAAAAAAATAAGCAAGAAATAGGAGAGGAAATGCATATAACTGAAAAACATATGAAAAGGTGCTCAACATCACCTTTAGACAGAGAATGCAATTAAAAGATTAATTTTGCCAAAAATTGGTGGTTGATAATAATCAAGTTGGTGGCATTGTGAGGAAATATACTGTTAAAAATGAGAAGGTAGGACATGGGGGAGAGCAGGTGTAGTTGGGGCATATGAAAGGATTCACACAAACTTCTTGGAAAGTAATGTGATAGGAGCTATGGTTATTTAAAAATTTTTACTACACATCCTTTAGTTTAGGAGTCTTACTTTTAGTATTTAGTCAACCAAACTAAAACACCAGCATGTAAAGATATGTACTCAGGGATGCTTGTTCCACTACTGTTTTATAAGAACAAAACCTTAAAATGTGGTTGCCATCAATAGCAGAAAGACTTAATAAATCACAGTTGATTCCCTCATAGAATATTATGCAGCCATTAAAAGTAATGAAATACATATTTCATATATATATATATACACACACACACACACACACATTTACTGACATCAAAATATGCCCAAGATATTTTAAGTGAAAAATTCAAGTTGGAGAGTCATGTGTATGCTACTAATTTTGTAAAATACAAATACATTTTTTAAAAATTTAAAAGTGTCTATTTTATTGACCATATGATAAAGATGCAGCAGAAACATATCATAATATTTTTTGTTTTGTTTTATTTATTTATCCCCCCTTTGCTGTTTGTGCTCGCTGTGTCCATTTTGTTTTTTGCATTTTTCTGTGTCTGCTTGTCTTCCCCTGCTGCATCATCTTGCTGTGCCAGCTCACCGCACCGTACAGGCCGGCTTGCCTTCTCCAGGAGGCCCCGGGAATCAAACCCAGGGCCTCCCATATGGTAAACGGCAGCCCAACCGATTGAGCCACAGCTACTTCCCATATCATAATGTTAACATTGATCATCACAAGAGGTTGATGCTCGAGGAGTTATGTGTATAAATGTACACACAAGTGTTATAGAGGGGTGTTTAGTAATTTGGGAGCTGACTGGTTTGTAAAACTTAAGAATATTACTTTTATAATACAAAAATTTAAAGAAAAAATAAATGTTTAATACCAAATGAAACTAATCATACCCAATATTGGAAAGAATATATACAAATAAGTAATAAAAAAGAGTAAGCATGGGAAGCGGGTGTGGCTCAATGGATAGAGCTCCCGTTTACCATGCGGGAGGCCCCAGGTTCGCTTCCCGGGGCCTCCTTGTGAGAGCAGGCCAGCCCGCACGGCGCGGTGGGCTGATGCAGCGGGACCTCACAGCAAGGGGGAGATAAGCAGACACTGAAGAAACGCACAGCGAATGGACACAGTAAAAAAACACAAACAGCAAGGGGGGAATAAATAAATAAATAAATAAATCTTTAAAAAAAAAGAGTAAGCAAAGCAATATTACAGTGTTTTTTTTTCCAAATAGGAAAAGAAAAATCTACCCAGAAAGAAGTAAAAATATAATACAGTGAGCACCTTGTCCCAAACTATTACCAGAAGTAACAGGGCATCGCATTCTAAGCAAAAGAGAGCTTGTAAAACATCATTAAATGCATCACATACACACAAACAGACATCACAGATGCTTAAACACATATGCACACACCCCTCTACCTAATGAAGGAGGAGAGGCAACCTTTAGAAGAGGAGACAATAAGTGCTTAGGTGTAGATCAGAAGAGGATGACAACAGTAGTCGCAGCAGATATTTCTAATCAATCACAGCACTCCTCTCGGTTGAGCTGAGGGAAGTCTCAGAATTCCACTACCACCTCAGCTGTGTAAGGCAGAAGACATCTATCTCCCATCTCCAGCTCAAGGAGCACAGGGCCTAGATGACCTTGCAGGAGGTAAAAAGGCCTCCTAATCTGGGGGGAAGCTCCTACCCTTTCCTACCTACACACTTTTAAGACCAAGCTTTCAAAAATATTCCTCTACTTAATACTAAACAGGTCCAAACACTCTTGCCCTAAAATATTCATTCTTGATATGTCTCCTAGAAAGTCTGCAATGCTGTCGTTTTAGGGACTGTGAAAGACCAATATATGTCTCCCTATACAGCTGCTGACGTAGCATTCCATTAACAAACATGTTTTCATTTCATAATAGATTTTTCTTATAAATTTAAAATGGCTATAGCATACCAGCATAAGTGAGTGATATCAGATACTTTCCCATCTTGACAGCTTGGTATGTTACCTTAAACCAGTGGGTCTCAAAGTGTGATCCAGGACCAGCCATGTCAGCACTACGAAGGAACTTGTGGGAAATGCAAATTCTCAGGCCCCACCCCAAACTGAATGAATCAGAAACTCCGAGGGAAGGGTCCAGTTCTTTTTTTAATAAGCTTTCCAGGTGATTCTACTACCCTCTAAAGTTTCAGAACCACTGCTTTAAACGATCATTCATCTATAAATAGCATCTATGCATACAAGTGTATTTAGCCTGCACACCTGCAAAGTTTAAGAGTAGCACTGCTGTTTGAATAGCCTAACATGTAAGGGTATCATTAAAGTTATTGTTGTTTTTGTTTGTTTTTAATGCAACTAGTTTTATTTTCAAGAAACTTTGTTTTCAGAAGCCAGTAACTGAAGTTACTGAAATAGCTATGACCATCATCAAATCGGCATCTAACTATAATGCCATAGGCAAAGCACAATGCATGACCAAACCCCTCCCCACACTAAGCATGTAGTTTGTAGAGTCTGTGTTTTGGTTAAAACACATGCTGTTTATGGTACTTGCCTTTTCATATCACCAGCTGCAAAATGACTTTGCTTAAATACATGCATAAGTACATATGTATATACATACTCTACCTTATCAGAAAACTCAACAAACACAGATGACCAAACATCTACTATATATAAGATACTATAACAAGAACACCAAGTGCTGCCCTGGTTTCAACAAATTTACAAATTAACTAAAGAATCTGACTTATACACAAATCAGCAGAACAGCATGCCAAACACGGCAAAAGTCCTAGCTTCCACAAATATCTGTTTTCCCCCTTTTCCATGTGACACAATATCTCCCAACTTCCCTAGCAGTAGAGTAGTTATATGAATAGTCCTTACCAATGGAATGTGGGAAGCGATATGACTTTAGAACTCTTAGACTTCAGACACCAGAAATGCTTTTCCCCTGACCTGCCCCCCGGAATTTGGATCTGGTGACCAAAGCTTCAATCATGGAAATGACAACAATGCCTTAGGGAATGGGAGCAAAAAGGCTTGGAAGGAATGTGGATCTCTAAATGACCAAAGATCCCCAACCTGGATAACTATCAGTACTTAGATAAATATGCTTATTATTTTTGTCACAATATCCATGGGCCTCTTTGTTCCAGATAAACCCTTATATACCAGGGAGTACTTAGCATGTAAAGGGCTATAGAGAAGTGCTCCCCTCTATTTCGGACACCAAAGGAGGAAAAATATTGCAGGAGTACAATAATGGAAAAGAATGATTCCCTCCAAGGAAACAGAGTGAAGACTTTGGAGAAGATGTGGCATTAATTTGCTAGAGAAGAAATGGACGCATCTGGTGCTGTAAGTCATAATGCCATTCACAGAGATCTTGTCTCCTGATTCCTATGCAGTTTCATGACCACCACCTGTGACTCACATAAGAAGGCAAGAGCATCTCCATCACAAAAGCTTGGAAACAAATGTTCACACTGAACAGTTCTTCTGGTCACAAAGAACACAAAAGATACAGCAACATTTTTTTTTAAACTTATTCTGAAAGGAGTTTTCAATTATAGAAAAGTTAAATCGAAAATATAGGGGATTCCCATATATTCCCTTCCTCTCCCCCCCCTCACATTTTCCCCAAGCAGCAACATTTTTTAAATCACACATTGTACAGCCCAAAAGGCAGCATCACAAAAAAAAATGCAGAAAAGCATAAAACTCTACATGAATACAAAGCCAAATATTTTAAATTGCACTTAGGTCAGTAAGCTTCAACAGTCTTACTACTCTCATTCTTTGGACTACCTCCAAAACTTTCATTACCTGTCAGGTGCCCCTGTTACTCCTCACTTTTTGTGTCTCAGGAATGTTATTTTATTAAATAATTGTCATGCCAAAAGGCACAAACTACTAAAAGTTTATTAGCTAGGCTGAGCAGAAACATCATTTCTTTTTTGTCCAAACTTATTACAATGCTTTATTACCTACAGAGTGTAAGGAATCATTTCCAGATACATCTGAACCAAAAAACAATCTACGGTCTTCCTAACAAGGTACTAAGTAGTTACAGTAATGTAGAAAGATTACGTGGGAATCTTGAATTGGTAACAGATTTTACCTGAACTCTGTTTCCAAATATATTTTTAGCACATTCAGTAGGCAGGATAAAAAGTAAAAAACTCTCACCAGGAGAGAATATTACTTTTATAACAGCATGAGAGAAGAATTGAAAATGTTTTGTAATAAACTTGTCTGGTCTGGCATTTTTTTAAGTATCTACTAAATTTTCAGTAATATTCTGGAAATAACTTTATTATCCAGTTTAGGGATAATTGATCCCCTTTATTAATTAACTATGTGAAATAACTGTACTTACAAGGTACTTATATTTTGTTAACTAATTCAATTTGTTCAATAAGTATTTATTCACTGTCCATGAGCTAGGTATACGTAGTTTCAGACTTTGAAGAGCTCACAGACTAATGTTACATGATTTTTATTGACTATTTATAATGTCATTAGAATTTTAGACAGGTTTCCTTACTATAGAAACAATAGAGAAAAATCTATATTGGGATTAAAACCATATATAGCCAATAGTTACTACCACTGTAGAAGGTTATAAAGCCAATATCAAAAAAGATTCTCACACATATATTTCATAACTCTAGCCACTGAGAGGGTCCAGACGCAGTGGCACACCAATAGCAATAGTCACAAACAGCACCCAGATCTTGATTTCTAAAGACCATTCTCCAATAAAAGGAGCTAAGGTTTTTTGGAAAACTGGTTGAACCCCGGCCTGGGGCAGGGAAAATACAAGATGAACCTGTATCATCTCCTGGTGCCAGAAAGTAAAGAAGTGTGTATGTGGGCACACGGAGTGGGGAGATGAAGGCATGTTGAAAGTTACAGGAGGCAATGTGCAGGAGATTAGAACCAAAAGAAATAGGAACAATTTGAGCAACAAAATAAACAATGAGAGTATAACCCAAAGAATCCACAAGCTTATACTGATATTTATAAATAACAGAATGAATAAATAAGTAAACAAACGAGAAGGGGCTTTTCCTTACAGAAGAATTCCATTAATAAATGTAGAAGTAATAAGAGAAACAGAAAATCACTATTAGAATACCACAGTGGAAAGTGCCACAGGCAAGATCCTCAGATGGATGGTAAAATTAGTGGGCCAAAGTTATAAGCAAAAAGATGATATTACATAGTCTCAAAGTATCTCTCCTAAAATATTTAGTAATTACAAAGAGAAAAATGGTAATCTTACAGTGGACAATCTTGGTAGAAACCACATTTGTCATCTTCAGTAATACATAGGGACATCATGTACTACCTGATATGGTTTACTGAAAAGGACCCATCAACTATATGGTGTCCTTCCCAATAACGTGTAACCACAATTAAAAAAAAATAAAAAATCAACAAACCCAAAATGAAGGGACATTCTACAAAATGCCCTACCAGCACTATTCAAAAATATCAAGCTCATGGAAAGACAAGGAAAGACTGGGGAACTGTCACAGATTGGAGGAGAATAAAGAAACATGACAACTAAATGCAATGTAGGATCCTGGATTGGATCCTGGAACAGAAAAAGGACATTTGTGAAGAACTGGTGAAATTCAAATAAATTCAGTAGTTTACTTAGTGGTATTGCACCAAGGTTAATTCTTAGTTTTGATCATTGTTCTAGGCTTAACATATTAACATAAGTGGAAAGTACAAGCCAGGTGAAGTGCATACAGGAAAGTTTTTGTGTTGTTTTTTTTTTCCTATTTTTGCTACTCTTCCATAATTTTAAAATTACCTCAAAAAAAGTTTTTTAAAATGCAGTAGAAAAGAAAATGATCTCAATTATACTAGCAACAAAAACATTATTAGGCATAAATCTGGCAAAAACTAACACAATTATGGAGAAAATTATAAAATTTTGTAGAAGGACATAAAAGACATGATTAAAAAGAAATATTATTATGCTTACGGAAAAAAAGAAGATAACAATTCCCAATAAAGATAAAGACAGATTAGCAATTTGAATTTGACAAAAGGAAGGAATATTTTGATTTTGCTGACTCTGTATTACTTTCTAAATTAACTACGGCTTGAGTAAATTAACAATGAATTAATTCTTCCTTCTTGAAAAAAAGAAAAGGAAATATATAACTTTAAAAGAATTTAACAGGGAAAATTGTTAGAAATAGCTATTAGCAAGAAGAGATTTAGATTAAATTAATATATTAAGTTACAGAGTTTTAGGATGTTTTCTAAATACAATGCTGTAGAATATTGAATTCCCATCATGGAGAGCTCTGCCACATTCTCTAATGGAGCAGCAACAGTCCCCCAAGTGTAGGAGCAATGACTGGCAAAGGAGGATGACCCACTGATGGGCCCTTCATATTGATAGCTATGCTTATGAGCCTTTGCTCTTGAAATTGAAACTTAGCCTATTGTTATGGGATGCCTAAGGGTTGCCTCCTGAGAACCTCCTTGTTGCTCAAATGTGGCCTCTCTCTAAGCCAAAATCAGCATATAAATACATTACCTTCCCCCCAGCATGGGACATGACTCCAAGGGATGAGCCTCCCTGACACCAAGGGATTACTACCTAGCAATGCAACTGGAAAAAGACCTCAAATAAAAGGGGGAAAAGGTAAAGACAAATGAGTTTATATGGCTAAGAGACTTCAAAGTGAGTCAGGAGGTCATCCCAGAGGTAACACTTATGCACATCTCAGCAGGATCTCATAGACTGCCAAAGTGGATACTATCCCAAATAGTGGGGCACCTGAGGGCTCTGAAGACACCCAGGTCCTATGGTCAGGACCTGGTCAGGTCCTATGGTCAGACAGCTCCGGAGTTTGGTGCCTTGCCAGTGGGCCCTACTTTGGAGTATGTGCTCTTGGTAGTGACAGAGTTGCACTCAATTATGTCTTCCCTACACATGGCTCACCTGTCCCTTCTGAGTAAACCTATACTTGGTGCTGGAGTTTGTAGGTGTACATCCAAGAGACTTGATTCTTTGGGTTGTCCATGTGCCAGCTGGGCCTGGAACCTCAGCGGAGTTGCAACACCTACTCTACAGCTCATTGGACTCACCCAGGACAAGTAACAAGGAGATGATGATGGACAATGACCATCCCAAGGAACAGAGAGAGTCTGCAACTGCAAGCAAGATAGTCCCATCCATCTTCCCCATGGGATATAAGCCCCCTCTCAATTAGAGGTGGAGTGGATATCACCATTCCAGAATCCTCAGGATTGGGGAAAGAACTATGGAATAGAGTGGACTTACTGGTATTCTACTATAGACATATTGTGATACTAGCAATGGAAAAAATTACAACATTGATGTGGAGCCAGTGGCCACTGGAGGCTCTGAGGGCAGGGCAAGGGAAAAACAGTTGATACGGGAGCTTTTATGGGACTTGGGGATTGTCCTGAATGACACTGCAATGACAGATATAGGCCATTTTATATCATCATATAACATGCAGAACTGTGTGGGAAAGGGTGTAGACTACAATGTAAACTAAAGCCCATGCTTAATGGCAAAGCCCCAGGATGTGTTTATCAATTGCAATGAATGTGCCACAATAATGAAGGATGTTTATGTGGGAGGGTGTGGGAGGTGTGAGGAGTGGGGAATATGGGAATCCCTATGTTTTGTGTGTAACATTTATATAACCTAAGTATCTTTTAAAAATAAAAAAAGTTAAATAAATACAATGTTGTATTCTGAATTGGATCTCAGAACACAAAAAGGAGATGAATGGAAAAACTAGAGAAATCTGAATTGTCTGGAATATCATTAATAGTGATATACCAATGTCGGTTTTAGTTTTTACAACTGTATTATGGCAATTTAAAATGTTAACAATAGGGAAAACTGTGTGAGGATATATGAAGACTCCCTGCACTCTCTTTGCAATTTTTCTGTATATCTAAAATTAAAAGCTTATTAAATACACACACAGACACATTTTATCACTTTCAGCTACATAAACGATTCCTGGATGGGTGCGTACTACTAATATGGCTTACCTGACTACATGACATATGTGTCTGAAGAACATATGTCATGATGTAAGTGGGTAAAGTTACAGAATACCATTGTACCTTAACCAGAGTAAGCTGAGCTAGTCACATACATTACTCACAAATCCTATCATTTAAAGAGTATTCTGAGTTTATTTTGTACTAGCAAAGTTTCACTCTAATTGTGAATACCAATTTCCTTCATGAACTAGTCTACTTTACTAGTCTAGTAAAATAAAAACCATATAAATAGAGTAATATGAAGAGTAACACAAGAAATTAGAGACCAATGTGAAAATAACACAATAAAAACACACAAGGGTCAGGCACATAGAAAGAAAGGATGACTGAATACTTGGGAGATAGTAAAGACTATCTCCCGAGAGGGTGACAGATAGTTGAACTGAGTCTTGAATGAAGAGTGAGAGTTAGCCAGCCAAAATTAAGTGAGCATATTCTGAGAAGGGGAATAACATATGAAAGGCACAGAGATAGCAAAATTCACGGCACATTTGGGAACAGCAAAGTAGTAGGAGAATACACTAGCCAATGGCTGAAGCACAACTACTACACAAATAGCCAGAAATGCAGGAATGCGTGAGAATGAGAGAGAAGGGAGCATGCAGGAAAAGACAGGATTTCGCTTAAGGCAAAGGAGCTGCACACATGTAAAGACGTGGAAGAATTTAAATGAGATGTATAGTTGAACTAATATCTTTAAACCAAATCAATTAAGAGTGTTCCTCCAAAAATAAACCTCCTGATTTGAGCAAGAGCGCATGCGCACGTGTGTGTGTGTGTGTGTGTGTGTGTAAAGGAGAGACCATGGATGTGAAATGAGTTCAAAACCCTCAACATGCTAGAAGAAAGAATCATTTAATTGTAACTCAAATTCAGGTCTCTATCGAGACTTTCCATTTAATACCACATTATAGTAACTCTACCATAAAAGGAAAGTTTAAACTGCGGAAGAATTTCATACGTAGGCACTCTGAGCAAGGAAGAAAAGATAGGAAAATGTGTTCTCAAGTAACATATGAAAAAGAAGACTGAGTGCTTTCTGTTTAAATTCATATTGAATTCTGGATTTAATGAAGAGAAATCCCTTTTTGTTCATGATGCCATAAGCAATTAAGACCAGCTAGAACTCATTAATTGCTGGAAAAATAGCCATAACATTCTCATTCTATTTGTCCAATACAGCTTGGTATTCAAGATTAACTACAATCTAAAGAAGAGATATAAGGAAAGAATGAAAAAGACGACGACAAGAAATGCATAGGAACTAGAGGGAGAAAAATACCATGTGATATTAAAAGGGTACATTATCATTTAATTCTAACAGATTTTTGTTAACACTCTGAAATCATGCTGCAGGAAGTTTCCTCATTGTAAAAATGTAAAAATGCATATTTCTAGAACCCAGAATCAAATTTTGGTACAGCAAATTAAATTAAAATTAGAAAGAAAGAAAGGGAGGGAGGGAAGGAGGGAGGGAAGTCCCCACTACCACCAACAAATTGTCTCTCTTTTAAAAATACAACTGGTGTACAGGAACAAGCTCCATATAGAAACCTCTTTGATAATTCACACTTCAATAAGACAGTCAAAGTCATTTCTTTCAGCTTTGAAAGTGACCAAGTGTTAATCAAAAAAAAAATTAAAACAACCTGTATTGCACTTAGAAATAAGTTAGATGTTAAAGCTTAAACATTATTTGAAGACAGCAATAGCCCATTTCAAAATTAGCTTTTCCTCTGCAGAATAGATATAACCATTCTGTACCCAACAGTAAAGTGATTATTTCCTAAAAGATACAATTTATTTCCTGCTAATTAAAAAAAAAAAAACAAAACTCTAAGGTGGCTCTGTTTCTGATATTAAATTTTGAGGTCACATGTGACATTTATTCCCTCTTGTTTCAGGGAGCTAGAGCTCACTGCCCCAGCATGGGCGTCTGAGAGGGAACAGTAATTTGTAGTAGCGTAAGAGTAGGGAAGGAAAAAAAAACAAACTGTCTCATCTCTGAAAACACTATTTGTATCAAGACACAAAATTAATATTGAACTTATACTGGTTCTTGTAAGACAATCTCTATGAAATCTTGTACAAAACTGCTCCACAGTACAATGGAATATTGAAACATTTCTGCCAGGTGAAATTCACTATATAAAACTTATCTTCCATACTTTTTAAAGCAGAGGAATGAAATAACTGTAACTAGAAATAACTGTTTTTTTAATCTTAAAGAAAATGACTTTAGGCACAGGGTAGCTGTCATGAATGGCCCACCAAAAGTTTCACCAATGGTCTCAAGTTTGATTACCATTCATACTGGTTTCCCACTCCATTCACAGGTACCCAGCAAACCTATGAATGAGTCTTAGGGCTCTTGCTGAGCACTCCATTTGGCTAAAGGTTCCCCAGCTCCACCCACTCACTCCAACCATCTTTTTTTTTTTTTTTTTTTCAAACTTATTCCCAAAGAGAGACAAGAAGTCAAAACAGTTTCCTCCTCAAAGGAAAAAACAAATGATAGAACCAGTGCGAGCTGCCCCTGACAGAAGGAAGCAGGAACCCCCTCTGGCCACAGAAGGAATCTAGGAATCCTTAACACTCAGGAAGGCCACCTACTCAGCTGGAAAGTGCATAGATCAGTCTTTAAGATGTTGATCTTTTCTAGAAGGGAAGGAAAGGGTAGTGGAAAGGAAAAAGGAAAAAGAGAGAAAACATGAACAAGAAAGTAAAAACCTAAAGAAGAAATACTAGTCAAAAAATAGCCATGAAAAAAGTACCTAGCCCCCCTAACATTATTCCTACTAACAGAAAGACAAATTCAACTCTTCTTAGATTTTTTTTTTAAGTACCAAGGTTTTGAATGAAATTTAAAGCTCTTGTTTTCATTCCTCCTATCAAATGTAACAGTATCCCCACTACACATGCTTCTTATTTCATTCATCTGTAAACCATTCCTGTCAACTCTCAAACGCAGCTCTAGTCAGTTCCAAGGTCACTGGGCACACAGGCTTCTCCATTTAATACATTTGTGATACAACCCTCATTGCTGTAAGATTTTCTAGCCCTTTTAATGTTTCAGTCCAGGTTTTTAATACCTTTCATCAAACTATGACGCATAACTGGTCTCACAAGACCCGTAGTAGTTTAGCTTGAAGCCTGACCCTCTAAATTTACATGTTGTTATATTCTTTGAAGGCATTTATTGAAAATCATGGCAAGGACATTTGTACTGATACCAAAAAAGAAATATATTTTATAATTTGGACATGGCTAAAAAAAGGTTGGAGGATGTAAAAGTGGCAGATGCTTTGAAGAAGATATATATACTCAAGATCAGAAAGTACTAGAATATTTCATGTAAAAAAATTCCATAAAGTTCTATGAATATGAAAATCACATAAAACCAACATATGTTTATTAGACACCCATAAGCTGCCAAGCATTCTGCTAGCTGACATGAGCAATTTTTAAAATAAACTTATTGAAGTTTAGAGTACATACATAAAGTACAACAAATTATAAGTATACCCAGATAAACTTTCGCTAAATCAACAAACCCAAGAAACTACCACTCAGTTCAAGAAATAGAACATTACCAGTTTCCCAGAAGCCTGCTCCAATGCCCTCTCCCAGTACTAAGACTCCCATACTCCACCTGTCCAAACGTAGCATCATCCTGTTTTTTGAACTTTATATTAACAAAACATAGAAGACATAGTCTTTTGTGACTGGCTTCTTAGGCTAATGCTATGTTTATGAGATCCATTCACGTTGTTGAGTATTGCAGTAGTTAATTCATTCTCATTAACGAGTAATTTTATCATTCCATTGTAGGTACATTCTACAATGTATTTATCAATTCTACTGCTGATGGACAGTTTTAGATTATTATGAACAGTGCTGCTATGAATAGTCTTGTACATCTCTCGTACATGTAGCCACACACACATTTCTAGGAAGAGAATAGCTGGAACATATTTAACTTTACTGGCAGTTTTCCAAAGTGCTTGCACCAATTTACATTCCTACCAACAGAGTGCAAGAATTTCAATTGTTTTATATCCCTGCCAACACGTTATTAATTCTAGCAATTCTGTTTGGTGTGTTGTGGAACCACACTGTGGTTTAATTTGCATTTCCCTAATGACTAATGTGGTTAGACACCTTTCATATGTTTATTATACATATTGGACACTTATGAAGTGTCTGTTGAAGTCTTTTACCCATGAATTTCTATTGGATTGGCTGCTTTTCTGTACTGATTTTTAGGAGTGCTTGATATATTCTACGTACAAGCACTTGGTCAGAAACTAGTACAAACACGATATGAACATGGAAAAGACTGAGAACACTATAAGACCTAAGGTTAAGATATTGTGGTCATCCTACAAGTGTTCTAGGAGCACAGGATCAAGGAATGATCAATCTAAGTATATTGTGGTCAGAGAAGAATATTTAGAGAAGGGAGAATGTGAGGTAGACCTTCAAGAAATTAATGAATTTACTAAAGTGGAAAAAAAAAAGGAGGAATCATAGCAAAAGCAGAAAGAGCCATGAGCAGCAAAATTCAAGTCAGAATGTGCCTCATTCATGGAATAATATTAATTTATTTTCCTAAGCCCAGTCTTTACCAGACAGCAGGTTGGTCTAATAAAAATGAAGACTACAGAGTTTTTGACAGGCCTTGTTTACTACTTTAAATACATTATTTCATTTTATCACCTCAAGCCTGCAATATAGGTATTATCCCCCATTTACAAACAAACTAATTAAATGGCTTGCCCAACATCTAGTCATCAGCAGAACTACACTAGAAAATGAGGTCTGCCTACTTCTAAAGACCATGATTTTTCCATTAAACATTCTGCATTTTAACAAGTAAAATTATTATAAGACTTAGTTTCTACTCTGGTGGTTCCTGGGAGCTGAAGTCAAAACAGTATTAATTTAGAGCATTAGAGGCTTCAGAACATCATGAAGGAATGGCTTGCCTTCTTACATATGCATTTCAGAAAATTTGCTTGAATTGAATAACCAAGGGTCAAACCTGAAAAGTCAAACAATAGACTGGTGAAGTGCCACAATTCTAAAACACCTTCATTTCAGAATTAATTCTATAACAGCTTGGTGTAGAGCAAAACACATATATTGTAAGACAACTGATTTCGGAAAGGTGGGCACCTTAGAATCAAGGAAGCATAGTAAATGTTATGAGATGATCTACTCCCAGTGCAATGAAAAGTTTATGAAAATCCCTTATTATCCCTCCCTTTTTAAGAGAGAGTTTCAGCACTCAGTACATGTTCATTAATTGTTCCTTTTGCTTCATCATTAAACACAGTTTAAATCTAATGAACATCTAATTGAGGTTAAAAACCCATCCTAATGAGTTCTATCTTCATCTCAATCACATTAAGATTATAACCTATACTTCTGTGTGTATATAAATATATAAATGAGTGTGTACTTGCATACATACATAAAGCCTTTCTCTAATTTCAACTTATGGATAATGTGATAAAATATTTAATCTTACACAAATATATACCGCTGAGAAGGGATAACACACCACCAAAATTCAACTGTTAGCTGAACGGCAGCTGGATTGGTTTTCTGTGGCTACTGTAATAAATTACCACAAACTTGGTGGCTTAAAACAACAGAAATTTAGTCTCTCACAGTTGTGGAGACCAGAAGCCCAAATCAGTTTCACTGAGCTGAAATCAATGTGTGGGCAGGACTGCACTCCTTCAGGTGGCTCTAGGGAAGATTTCACTCCTTGCCTATTCCAGTTCTGGGGCTGCTGGCATTTCTTGACTTGTGATTGCATTATTCTAATTTGTGCCTCCATCTTCTCACTGCCTTATCCTCTGTGTGACTGTCAAATCTCCCTCTAGCTCTCTCTTACAATGATGCCTGTAAGGGCATTCAGGGACCACCCAGGTAATTCAGGATGACCTCATATCAATAT
>JAQZBX010072410.1:0-15075 GCA_029593785.1 Cabassous unicinctus | reverse complement strand
GCACTCCGCGGGAAGCTGTTTTTTTTCTTCATGCGACATTTTGCCTGACATACTGCTTCAGGGTCAACCTCAGGTTTAGCAAAAGCGTGCTTCGTCTCCTCCCAGCCGGTCACTTTGTAATAAATGAGACCATTAAATTTCACGTCTTGAGCCAGGTCCCATAACAGTAACTGCCCCCAGTGTTCCTCCCATGTGCCCTGGGTTAACAGATAATTCTACCTCCACTTTCAATCCACTTCTTTCTGCCTCCTTCCTCGCAATCCCCGTGTTAGAGTGACAACTCCAGATCTCCTGGAGGGGTGTCTCACGATTACTTTTGATGTCATTCCCTGATCCCACAAGACGTTCCCCTGTCCTGCATTACCAGCTGTTCAGGAAAAAAAAAAGTGGAATAATTATATTTTTATCTACAAAGCACAGCACTGGCTTTGAATTTAACATGAAGATGCAAATGGAAGACTTAGGGTAAAAGCATATGATTTAAGTAAGAGAGTTGATAAACATGAAAATAGTAGAAAGGGCTGTTATTTCTTAAGCTGCTTGTATAGGAGGAAAAGCTGTTTACGTTTGGGTGAGATTGGTTAGACACCACGAGCCAAATTCTGGCCCCAAGTACGTGTGGTCAGCCCATGAGCCCTGGAAAGAATCTGGTTTTGCCTTTATCCAAATATTAGTCATTGCTGGGTTGATTTTTTTAGGATGCTTTTTGAAAAGACAAATAAAATAGGGACACAGAGACGTGGAAGAAAAGCCAGATTTCACAGGGAGCGTGGCTCCCAATGCTGTTTCCCATCGCTGAGAGAGAGAGATGCTCCAGCCCGGGCTGCCAGCCAGGCTCCTGCCCATTTCACAGGTGGACCAGGAGTCGGATGCTGGTGCAGCCAGTGTAGACCCAGCATCGCCTGCCGCCTCCCCATCTCTGGTTCTGCCCAGCGGAATCCTGCAGCCAGACACAGGGAAGCAGCAGGCCCCGGGTGGAGGGACGAGGAAGGGCCACATGGAGTCCATTCTTCTCCAGCAAAGCTGCAGTGCGTTCCAGGCAAAAACCCAGTCTGGGTTGTTTTGGCCCAAAGGAAACATTTACAACCAAATTATACACCTCGGAAAATAAATGAGCTTTCATTTTGGAGGGAAACCCTGCCAGGCTCTTTATTATTTGCACCGCAATCATAAAGTCGGTTTTCATCTCTGTAGTGGAATGCCGCCTGGTTGGCCAACTGGCAGGCTCTGGCGCTTTGAGTGGAGACCGTTTCACCCTTCAGAACGCACAATGGGAGGCAAAGGGAAGTACTTCTCCTGAAACATTTTTCTCCGGATCCATCACTTTTTTTTTCTGGCGTGTTCTTTGCAACTTCAAAGAAGTCTCTTTTTTTCTCTCTCTTTGCCTTTATTCTCAGTTTTGAAAATCACGGGGGCCGTCCACAAAAGGCTTAATGTAAGGCTTCTTTCTAACTTGATGAAAATCAAGGAGTGGCCCCAAGAAAGTCTGCTGGGTATGGAGAAACTCAGAACAGAGGGGAAGGGCCATTAAGCAAGTTCTCTTTTTCCACCTTCACAAAGAAACCTGGCGATTAAACCCTGCCAGGGTCTGCTCCCAGGATTCTTGTCATGAAATGAGCTCGCAGGTGAGGCAGCCAGGAGGCGTAGGTTTTCTGGGATGGCCTGGGTTTTGCATAGTTTACACCATTACCAGATTAGGTGCTAGGTAATGTGTCTGGATTTAGGGCTTGGAGAAAGGAGGTTCCCCCTACCAGGTTTTAATGATGTGCCTAGGAACTTTCAGTGAGGAAGCCCCCTTAAAAGGGCTCGGAGCGGATTACACTTGCAGAGAATTTCACACTGGTGCTGAAGACAGAGCAAGAGCCTCGTGGGCTTACTGAGTTTTAGAAAGCAAAGCTGGAGCTGCTACTCTTGGTATGTGTGGGTTACTGTATCCCATTGGTTTTACTTTTCATGTTTCCTGATGACTAATGGGCTTGAGCACATTATCATACCTTTGTTGGACATTTGGATTTCCTCTGGTTTCAGTGCTCGCTGATTGAGCAGTTCACGGCCACACAATTAAGGGCCCTAAGTGGTTCCGGAACTTTGCTGCCCTTTGGAATCCCCTAGAGATCTTTCAGAAGTGCTGCTGCCTGTGGCCTGACTCAGGCCGCCTGGCTGAAATAGTGTGGGGTGTGACCTGAGCACTGGGACACAGCAGGGGTGGGAGCCTGCTGTAAACAGCAGGGGTGGGAGCCTGCTGTAAACTGTACGCTCCCTGAGGGTGCGAGCAGAGTCTGCTGGCTCACCATCATTTACCCAGCGCCTGGGACAGAGGGATCGGCTCTCAGTGATTATACATCGAATGAGTAAATGAACGAAGGTCCTGAAGCTCATCTGCCCTCACACCCGCAAAACGAATCAGCTCTTTAAATGTTTGGGGTGGTTTTGGGTGGAGGGTGGCTTAGGTTCTAGGTCTTCCTTCCTTGCCCCATTTATTTTATCTTCTGCTTCGCCCGACTTAAAACTTGCCAAGAATGATTTTATAGCCTCTCGAGACCTCTGTTAACGATGATGACCTGCCCACTTTCTGACGTACGTATGACCACTGATTGCTTCGTATTTTCCCAAATCAGAAATGTACACCTGAGCTGAGCTCCTCTGGCTTCCTTATCCTTCCCTGGAGGAGGCTGATGAGCCCAGTTCTGGGCCGGCAGTGCAGAGGGGGCCCTTGCCCAGCACTGGGCAGCACTCGGTCTGAAGTCCAGGGCTTCTCCTTCGCTCGCTGCCTGAATCCCACGCCACCCATCTCCCACAGACACCAGATCCTGGCAGAGGATAAGTCAGCTCTTACTGTAAAAATGTTTATGGAGACTGTCAGTTCTTAACCTTAAAACTGAACCATGCTGTTTGTATTTTTCCAAGTGACAGAGAGTGTGAAAGACTAATGAAAATGGAGCGTGAAGAGATCAAACATGCGCCGTGGGATCTTTGTTCAAGACTTGGAGCAGGGAGGAATTCTACTTTGGGGGAAGGGTGTGGGGGGTGGCAGGAATTCTTGGGAACAGGATCTTCTGTTCTTTGGTCTAAAGGCCTGAGATCATGATCTGGCATGAGGGGAAGTGGGGAGAGCAGGGAAGGAGGGATCTAGCAGTGGGGCTGCGGGAGGCAGGGAACATCAGGCTCTTTTCTCTCTTAAAAAGCTAGAAACACATTTCCTTTGGTCGGAGAGCAAGCAAAGCCACTTGTAACCAACTCTATCTTCCTACCTTCTCGAGCGTATGTTTTGCAAGTCAGGGTTTTGAAAGAAGCCATTCATAAGTTTGTGTAACCTGCCATGTCCGGGCACTCTGCACACCGTGGGACTTTTCTGCAGTGCGCCGGGGAGGGTGAGCATTTGGAGCTGGGCGTCGGGCTCTTAGTAACCGAATACCCAGGACTTTGGTTAAAAAATGAGTTTGGCTCTATCTGAAAAGCCAGTCTTTAGATCGGCAGGCTCAGGGGGTGAGTGGGAGAGTCCAAACGGTATTTTCACAGAGGAGTTAGAGAACTTGCTGGAGGAGACTGAAGCCCTGGTTGCTGCATGAGCCATTCCAGTTGGGGCCTGTGCGACTTGTTTAGAGAGAGCGTTTTCTTGGGCTGAATTCTTGGCAGCACATGGGCCTGTCTACCTAACCTGCAGACACACAGGTGTGGATGGATCTGTCAGGCCTCTGTCATGCGGAGAAGCAAGGAGCTGGTGTATGAACTTTTTAAGCTCTTCAGTAGGCCACGTTCAATCGACCTTGATGGTGGCTGTTGTTTATATGCTGGAAACAAATAGATTTTCCTGCTTCAACTTCATTTGTGAATCATTGCTTTAATCTCCTGGAAAACGACGAGTCTGTTGGTGGATGGTGTGAGCTTTATTCTTGCTGGTGGGTTTGTGTGGGAGGCTCTTTGGGCACCACAGCACACTCAGGGTTAAAGAGGATTCATGTGCCAACCATGGTGAAACTCACTGGGCATTTGGGGTACCTGACGGAGACAGTTTCTTTTTCCTGCGCTCTCTTCTCTCTCCCACCTTCTCTCTCTCTCTCTTTCCTTCCTTCCTTCTTTCCTTCCTGCCTCCCTCCCTCCCTCTCTCTCTCTTTCTTTCTTTAAATATAATAAACTTTATATTTAAAGAGGTTTAGATTACCGAAAAGTTACATTGAAAATATAAGGGATTCCCATATACCCCATCCCCCTCCCACATCTTCCCTAATTAATAACATCTTACAATTGTGCGGTACATTTGTTGCATCTGATGAATAAATATTGAAGTATTGCTTCTAATCAAGGTCCATAGTTTACATTGTAATGTACACTTAATTCCAATGCCCTAAAAATGCCCTATGTTCTACCTATTATTCCCTCCCCCACCCTCAGAACCTCTGGTAACCACCACCTTTATAACAAAGTTACATCTTCTACCATTACTACCATATTAATAAATTTACTTTGTCCATGATTGCATTCCCCCCTTATGTTTGTTCATTCCTCAATCTTGAGGAATTTAGGATGGTGATGCCTGCTCTGCCTTAGACTGAGACGGGTCTTAGATCTTATGGGGCAGATGGAAGGAACTGTCTTGCTTTCAGTTTTAGATACTCTCTGCTTTCTGGGATGGGGGTTGTCCATCATCATCATTTTGTTAGTTGTCCTGGGTGAGTCCGATGACATGGACAGTAGGTGTTGGCTGCTACTTTTCTGAGATCCAGGGCTCAACTGGCATATGAACAGACCAAAGATTTAAGTCTCTGAGACATATATTTAACAGGTGTAGTGCTAAATATAGGCTCAAATAAAAGGGGTAGAAGAATCATGTGTAGGGAAATTATAAATGAATCAAACTCTATTACATTTGGGAAATAGGTTATCATATATTTCAAGGTAAGGCCCTCCAATAGGGTGCTGATTTCAAGAGATTGTGTGCCTTGACTATAGTGTCTGGATGGCTCTAGAGCCCTCAGGAGCACCCCTATTTGAGGCTTTAGTTACATTGGCAGTTAGTGAGATCTGCCAGAGACATGCATAAGTGTAACCTCTGGGATGACCACCTGACTCATGTTGAAATCTCTTAGCCATACAAACTCTTGTGTTTGATGTTTCTCCCTTTTGGTCAGGGTCTTTTTCCAAATACATTGATGGTCGGTGCTTGGTATTAATCCCTTGGTGCCAGGGAGGCTCATCCCCAGGAGTCATGTCCCACACTAGGGGGAAGGTAGTACATTTATTTGCTGAGCTGGGCTTAGAGGGAGGCCACATTTGAGTAACAAGGAAGTTTTCAGGAGATAACTCTTAGGCAATAGTTATTATTAGGCTAAGTTTTAACTTTACAAGAATAAGGTTCTTAGTTACATGCATTAATATTGAGGGCTTGACATATTGGTCTGTTTTCTTTTATTAGACACTGCCTATGTACTCGAGAGATTTTTGCCCCTCTATTTGAGAATGTAGCAGGATTTCCCAGGATGGCAGTTTAATATTTTGTTGTTTATTGTGTGGGTCTCCATTAGAGAGCCCTTTGTTTCCTGGAAATCTTTTCCCTTTGCTAAAGTGACAATAGTTGCTTAACTACTACTCAGCCACCTGTTGCCCATCTGTTTAGAGCAGAGGTTCTCAGATGTTAGTGAAACACCTAGGGCTGGGCCCCATCCTCACAGATTCTGATTTGATAGGGTGGGGGTGGGGCCTGAGAATTAGCATTTTTAACAAGTTCCCAGTGGCCCTGATGCTGCTGGGGGAGGGGGCGGGGAGGACATGCACTTTGAGAACAACTGGGTTAAAGTGTTAACTCAGCAGTATCATCAGCTTTTCTGTGAGCTTGGTTAGGAATAGGATGAGCTGCTCAGGGTATCTTAAAATTAAAGCACACACACACACCAATATGTATGTATGTGTCTATCTAAATATTTTGTATTATATATAATAATGTTATTTGACATTGGGGAGAAGCAAGCAGATTCAGAAAATGTTCAGAATCACAGTTGAGCACATACTTGCCCCTCTGTGCCTCATCTCCTTCTGAGCCTCCTTTCTGCACACGCTCCCCAAATGTCTGCAGGCCTGTGTTGCTCCACCACGCCTGCTGCTTGGTGTCCTCACTGGATGTTGAGCCGAGAATTAGTCACAGACAGGCTACAGCAATGGGTTGCTCCAACATGATCTCTGTACGTTCTCTCTCAGGGCAAAGGGCAGAGCTGGACTCTGCTCATGACATCACTCAGTTGACTGGGTCATGGCATCTAGTGACGGGACTTGGGGTCACCGACAAGCAGGTTACAGAGATACTGGGGTTAGTCACCTGTGCCCCATCCCTCTCAGGCTTTGAAATCCTGCTCATTCATTTATTATTCATTCACCCTATCATTCATTCAGAGGGTATTTAGTGAGGGCCTACTATGTGCCAGGCTCTGTGCTAAGTGCTGAGGATACAGAAGTGACAAAGTGGACATAGGCCCCGTTTCAAGGAGCTGACATCCTGTTGGGTGCTGAAAATGCAAACATGGAATCCTTTTGGCTTGGGGTAAACACTAGAAAGGACTTGAAGTACGTATAGTACTGTTGGGGGTAAGGGCACTACTTATATATGATGATCAGGGAAATCCTTCCTCTCTGGAGGTGACATTTAATTTGAGATGTGAAAGATAGAAAAGAGTGGCGATGGTGGCCTGGACTGGGCTGATGGGAGAGGAATTTAAGAAGCAGACAAAATGCTCTTTTTGTTGTTAGCAGATACTAACAGAAGTTAGCATGGCTGATACAATTCACCCCCTAAGTGCAGCTGAGTTTACAGTTCTTTCACTATTTGTGTGCTTTACTAGCCAGAAACTGGATGGAAATGAATAAAAGTCTAATAATGTATGTAAATGCAATAAAAGCTGTCTGCACAAAGCACAGAAATAATGCAGAGCAAAAAGGGCTTAGTTCTGTTGAAGTTCAGGGCAGGTAGTATCTGAACAACGGTTTTAAAGGAGGCACGGGTGCTGTCTGTGTAGATAAGGGAAGGAAAGGCTCTGCAGTAGAGGAGACAGAAAGAGGCATGAAACTAGCCCTGGGGACTGCAGCAGCATCCCCAGTGGTCTCCTGACACTCTGCCCAGACATCTGCAAAGTGGTCCTTTATTCAGCTCTCCGCGTTACTCAGTTTGCGCGTGCCACCCGTTTCTCACATGCTGATGGATACATTCCCATACCGTGATGTTCATATGGGGGAGAAGAGTAAACATGTAAACATGCGTTTTCTGTTGCACACACTCTCCCCCACCCCCCTTTATGACCACCCCTGGACAGAAAACTTCTAAGAAGCTTGCTGTTCTCTCTCCTTGAACCTCAGCTAACTAAATGAGTCCTAATGGGAGAATTATCTTTTTTTTTTAACAAATCTATTTTATTGATACATATTAATGCATAAATCCATCCAAAGAGAATTATCTTTGATGAGAATAACACTGGTAGGTGCTTTATCTCTTGAAGGTGAGTGTAGGGAAATTGTATGGGGCCAGGGAGGTAAGAAAATAACTGCAAGTAGGCTACCTGGCACGATGCCTGCTGCCATCTGCCCATTGTAAGTGGAGAAACCAGAGGAGAAGACTCACAAACATGGTCCTCCGTACTTGCTAGAGCTTGTCTGTATACTGGACCAGTGTCCAGACAGGGTCCTTTCAGAGAAAATGAAAGAACAAACTATGGGGATGGCAAAGACTCAACAGGTGGAGAGTTGAGGGGTCATAATTAGGAGTCTGAATAATTATACTTCTACTTGGAAAATGTCCACTCCTAAAGACTTTCCCACACACCACCTTGCATTTTATGTATGTGTAAGCATTTCTTAGCTACCCCACTGGAATAGGAACTCCTTGAAGACAAAGCCTGGCCAAAGATAATTTTCAAGTTATTAAAAACATGAGCCTGATACAAATATGGAACAAACACATGTCAAAGATTTATTTAAAGATTTAAGGAGGGAACTGAAAAGACGCTAATGCTGGTTCAGAGCATTGGGAAAATAGATATTTATGAAGTTATCACAGAATATCATTGCTGGAGAAAATCTGTAAGTTAGAAACAAAGCTGGTTAATGTCCTATAGGGCAATAAAATCGAAAGCTTTGAATGATCTTTTCTTCTAGACAGACAACATTTGCATTTCTACAGGATGAAAAATCCAAAAGTTAAAAAGTACCTCGCAGTCTGGGTCCTACCAGCAGTTAGTAGTAGGACCGACAAGGGCACCTTGTCCTAGAGAATGACTAATTCTTGGGCAGGCCTGTTAAACGATGCCCCAGTATGAACTGAAGGGACGTGCAGGCATCCTATTGTTTTAGTTCCAAGTTCTGGATACATTTTTCTTAACAAGCTTTGTGCTGTTGAAGACTCACGACAGCACAGTACCCGGCACCTAGGAGATGCCCGTTGAGTATTGAATGAATCCATGAACGGAACAAACATCCCTGCCATTTATAGAAAAGGGCAGCCAAGCTAAGCCAGTAGCCCACAGTTGCACTGACTGCCAGTGTTCGAAGCAGGGATCAAACAGCTTCCCTGGAGTAGAACAAGAATAGCAGTCCAAAGAAGAAGTCTGTTATACAGGTGGGAAAGGGATCCGGTCCTGGTAGTGGCGAGCTTATCTTTACCTCGGGCCATATTTGGTCTGGGATAGCTCTGTAATTGCTTTAGGGGTTCCCTATAAATGAGCATTACTAGTTTCTGGCAGCCCACAGAGCTGGGCAGGTGCATCGTGAAAGCGCAAAGAACTGTTAAGTCTCAGCTCAGGATCTGAAATAGGTGGCCACAGGCCTCTTAACAAAGCAGCACCATAGATGAAGGAAGAAGCAAGCAGGGAGGGGGAATTTTCCAGCAGACTTTGCCCAGCTTTGAGTTAGCAGGTGGAAGGATACAAGAGAGGAGAGGTATTCTAGTCACTGCAGGTAGTATTTACATTTTATGTCTTCAGAACCACTGGGTGTTTTGTTTTGTTTTTTAATCTCTCCACCCTTAATTTGATGTTCTTCTCAGCATTTGGAATAAGTTGTGTGTGGTTTTTGTGTGTGTGTGTGTGTGTGTTTTTGTTTTTTTTTTTTGGTTATTGGAAAATAATTTCTACAGAACAAGTGTCTCTTGAGGATTCTATTCCTAGGATATCAGAACTGGGTGGTCTGAGAGGTTTCCTACAGTTCCTGTTCCCATTTTACAGAAGAAGTAACTGAGTTCCTGTATCAGTTGGCTTTTGCTGTGTAATAAACCACCCCAAATTCATTACCTTAAAGTCACATTTATTATTTCCCATGATTCTGTGTGTTGGCTGGGCGGCTCCTCTAGTGTAGGTTGGCTGAACTGGGGCTGGATGGTCGAGGATGGTTTCCATCCATATGATCAGTGCTTGGCAGGCTGGTTGGTCTGGGATGGCCCCTGCTCCACACATCACTCATTGTCACCCAGGCTAGCCCAGGCTTCTTCACCTGGTGGTCTCAGGATTGCAGACAAAACAAGACTAGGCAAGCCCCAAAGCACAAGCACTTTTCAAGTCCCTGCTCCCTCTTGTCCCATTGGCCAAAGTAAGTCACATGGCCAAGCTCAAAGTCAGGGTGGGAGAGTGTCTGTTTGGAGAGAGGAAGAATTTGTGACCATTTTTGCAAACCAGCCTACCACAGGTGTAGAGGTGAAGTAACTTCCCTGAGCTTATAAAGCTCGGTAGGGGCGATGCGGGGACCTAGAGCCAGGCCGTGTAACTCCTGACCCAGTGCCCTTCCACAAAACCATGGGCCCTTTTCCAGGATTCCAAGGTTAAGGTCCAGTTTGCTTAAGCACCTATATCAGAGGTACTTGGAACAGGGAGAATTATGGTGGGCTTCAATGAGGGGTCTTGACATTGGGTTTTGAGAGCAAGGGCCTCCAGGGTCACCCCCACCCAAAGCCCCAGCCTCTGACCGCCACCATCCCATGCCCTTTGGTTCGCCTTCCACGGCGGCAGAACATGCCTTGGCCAGGGCTTTGGGCCTGACCGTTTCACCTCCTGAGGCTCCTTGTTCTCCACATCCTCCGGCCTCAAGTCGAGGGAGGAAGCAGTCTCTCAGGCAGGCTAGTAATTTGGTACCTCTTCAATCCCATACTCATTAAGTATTTGCTTCAAGTTTGATTCAGGGGGAGGCTCCACCTCGGGTAAGAGCAGAGGCCGAAGCCCCCTGGTGGCCACCATTGGCCAGTCCTTTGTGGCCTTGAGCACTTCAGCTCTGGCCTCAGATCCCAATACCCCAATCGGCAGAGCAAAGCCCTGCGCTTTCCTCAGTCCTGAGGAGGGCTTGCCTCCCACTTCAAGAGAGTCATCAGAGTGCTCCTCCTACACCAGTCCACCATTCCCCCCAGAAGGGCTCTGGTAAATACAATTTCCCTGTCTCCTGCCATTCATGGAGATGTTTTAGATGGGTGAAGGTTTCCTTGGCCGGCTTGGCTTTCTACCCTTGTACTCAACTTCCTACACATTTTCTTAGACTTGAAAGAATTCTTGTGTCATTTCCGTTCAACCTTCAGCCTAACAGCACAAAAAGGAAATGGGCCCGGGATAGTTACCGCTCGGTTTTCTTTGCCAGCGATGGAGAAAGCACAACTTGAAAAATCATCAGTAATACACACATTTTCAAAATCGAAGAAGTTTACAGAAGCATTCAAGGCAGACCAGTGGGGGTGTTGACTTCCATTTTTTTCTGCCTGTCCCAACAGCCTTCAATTAAGAAAGAAGCTCAGAGTAGGTGGCCCCATCCTCCTTGGAGCAGCTTTCTGCCCCAGTGCAATGGGCTGACCATTCTTTGTTTCTTCTAAAGCATTGCCCGAGATCATAAGTGAGGTCACTCCCAAGCCCTAAACTAAACATCCTTACGATACCCTCTGCCACCCTAACGAGAGACTCCTCAGTCATTGCTCAGCCTTTCATCTGAGGCTCTGTTCCCAGCTGGGGCTGCAGCGCTCCACATTCTTGAAACATGATGTGCCTGTGTCAGGAGCTCCCGGGCTTGCCTTCAGAGTCCCACAAGCAAGGACTGATGCAAAGTTCTGGGCAGTTCCCTTGTGCCGGGAAGGATTCCTGAAGGTACACTGCGTTTCCATCCTGGCTCTACGACAGGGCCTTGGAGACCCTTTCCTGATGCCTGGGGGACAGCGATTGCAGTCACAGGTAGGCAGAGCGAGGGCAGGAGGTGGCCAGCCCGTGTCTTCACCTTTCACCACTTCTCCCCGATGGACCCTGCTGAATCCTTTCTACCTCCGCCACCCCCAGCTGCCACTGTTGAGTTGAAGGCCTCTGTGGGGTGAGATCACATGTGCCCCCCTTGAGAAAGCAGGCTTGGCAGTCTGAAACGCATTTTATTCTTTCTCCTGGTTTTTTTTCTTCCTAGAAGCACTTGCTTCCCAATCATGTATAAAGATCATCAGTTGCCCCTTGATTCTTTTAACTCCCCAAACTGGGAAACTTTTTCTCTTCCCTTTGAAATACCATCAGTGGCCTCCTTGAATTTATTTTTAGACGTGTGGATGTATTCCAGGCAAAATCGATGCCCGCCACAGATGAAGCCCTGAGTGTGTTTATCGTGGGTAAGGCGAAGAAGGAAACGTGGAAGGGGCTCAGCCATCTGCCTGTGTGCAGTATGGCTTCCTTTAATCTGAGAAAAGGAAACAAGCATTGTCGGTAATAATATGCAGATGTCCAGCCCCGAATGAGGACATTTTGCTAATTAGCTATATTGTTAGTATGCTCTAAGGAGAAACGCTGCAGTGACTAATTAGCATCTCTGTCGTTTGCTGTTCAAAGTGTATGAGACCAAAAACATTGCTAATAATACCTTCTTTAATATCTTCTTTAATATCTTCAGTGGAAGATTCCTGGATTTTTTTCCCTTTAAAATCCCACATAAAAGCCACATTAGGGGTAATGAGGCTAGTAGCCTGATCCTAATTAAAACAAAATATAGCTAGGCCCATGGCCATCATTATCACCAGCCAGCACTTACGGGGTGCCCCTGAGCCTGTGGAATTGGGGGAGGCGGTAGAGTTTGGAGATTGCAGATTCAGCCTGTTCTTTGCCCTCCAGAAATCAGCCAACCAGTCTGCCTCCAAGAAGTCTGCCTGGTCGTGTTAATCTGGGAATAGTTACCACAGATTTTTTAAAAAACACAAAAACGGGCCTCGACCGCCACAATTTGTTACGAGTTTGTGCCTCTTCCGGAGGCTCCAGAGTGGTCGTGTCAGCCCTCTGTGGCGTCTGCTGCAGGGCCGTGGCTGCTCTCAGACTGGAGCGACAGTGCTCTGCACATTTCTTCCAGAGGCGGGCCAGCCGCCTGCCCATTTCCACACCTTGGTCGTCCCGCCGACGTGGCCACCCGAGTTTGCCCTGGGCCGTGGTTTACCAAAGAGCCTCGTTCCCTCTGCCTTGTTTACATCAGCCTGTGCCAAGTGGCCACAGGTGGGGGACTGGGTCAGTGCGGCCGCTCTAACCCCGGAAGTGGCTGTGGCGAGTCCCCTCAATCGCAACGACAGCCAAAGCAAGCAGCTCCGGCGGGCAGTGGTTGGGGGCAGTGGCTGGGCATCCTTTGTCTTGGACCATTGATGGACTCAGGAAAAAGGACCCAAATGATAAAGCACCTGAGCTTGCTGTCTCAGAAATTGTACCCAGCCTACAGATGAGGGGCCGCGTTTCTAAATTGATCTGGACAGAGCTTTCCCAGGGCCGGCCGAGCCCAAGGGCATTCAGAGCCAGCTGCTGAGAGGGAGGCAGGAGGGAAGCCTCCGGGTGACCCTGACGGTGCCTCCGGGGAAGCGGTGGCCCAGAGGGAAAGTCCCAGGCACTACGATAGAAGGTTCACAAACCAAAAGCTGCTGTGCCAAGACCTCTGGTGCTAGGCCTGGCGGGTCTGCTGTTTAACTCAGTTGTCTTTTCTAAAACAGTAGAGTGGCCCAGGTGGAAACATCCATTTGATTCCAGCTCTAAAACCTTTTAACTGAAAAACCAGGTGGGCTCTCCCAGGCCTCGGGGAATTTGCACCTGCCGGTTCCTTTGCCAGGATCACAGCTTTCCCTGATCTCTGCCCCATTGTCTTCACCTGCTTAACTTTTACTTGTCTTTTCCTTCTCAGCTCAACATAACTTCCTCAGGGAAACCTTTCTTTCTCTTTAATACCAGTTTTTAAAGTAAAGAGTTTTCTAATAACTACCTCAAGTGGTGCCAACATGGTTTTTTCTGGCTTTTTCTCTTTTTTGGGTATCGTTGTAAGTTTATGGATTTTCATGGATTCGACGCATGTCAGTCGACTATGGTCTTTTTTCTCCCTCTTGTCTTTGAGCAATGGGGGCCGTCAGGCTGGGCCCTGTGCCCTTTTGAAGGGGCCCTATTGAACACTGGAAGCACCTTGCTTTCTAACACAGCAAAGTGTCCCAAACTCACCTCTTCCTTCCTGGCCCAGGCTCTGGAATCAGCCATTTGTTGAAGGAGCTCTGGTTCCTTTTGGAGAGGACAAGCCTCTTGAAATTTAGTAATCTTATGTTAAAACAAATTAAAGGAAATATACACTACAGAATGAGTAGTAGATTTGAGGAACACAGTTTATAGACTCTGAAACATTGAAAAGATTCGGTAAATGCGGGGAGAAGGCTGTCAGTTTGGAATAGAGTATTAAGAAAATTTAGCAGCAGAGCAGAGAACAGCCTTACCCTTTCTGCCATTGTGAAGGTCAACCATTAGGTTTTATGAGATGCCCTGTAGCTGCCTCCATCAGCTGGAGATTGTGTTCAACTGCAGGGAACAGAAAACTCAGTGTAGAGTCACTTAGCCAATCAGGGCCTTTCATTTTCTCAGGTGAAAGAAGTCCAGAGGTTGGCATTCCAGGACTGGTATGATGGCTCTGCAATGCCATCAGGGAAGCAGAGCCCCTCCCTCTTTCCATCCAGCCATCCTGAGCGTGTGCCCTTCGTCTGCATGCCTGCCAGCTGCCCCACTTCACTTCAAGCACCATACCCACGTTCTAGTAGGAGAAAGTGGAAGAAAGGATGGCAAATGGCAAAATGGAGCCTGCCTGCTTTTCAGCAGTCCTATCCAGCACCTTCCACCTATCACCCATTGGGCAGCACTGGAGTGGATGCTGGGAAATATAGGCACATCCCCACCTAAAACAAACACTGGATGAGAAAAAGAGGGGAATGGATGCTGATAGGCAAATCGCAATGCCTGCCACAGGACTATCGTCTAAGGCAAAATACTAGGCTGCACGAACATGGCACTTTTATTATTATCATTCCTAACTTTGATAAGAGTATGTTGTAAAATAATGGGGGGACAAGAGCTATGCACAAAGATGATGGCGCATCAAGCAGTAGCTGGATAATTCGACCCCGTAGGTCACCTGCCTTGGCAGATGGAGGTCTATGGGTATAGACCACAGAACAGCTTTCATTCTTCTGCTTCACTTTTGATTGCTCATCAAAGCTCTAAAATCGAGAGGCACAAGAGGGAACAACGCTATTGGTTTTGTGGCAGCTTTGTCAATGTCAACTCACAGATCGAAGATCAACCCAAAGACTGATTGTGGGTAAAGCAATATTTTTCCCAAACTAATGTCACATTAATTCAGGCTGAAGGAATCCATACAATCCTTTGGAAAGAATAGTGATGTTTTTCTTCTTAAACTTCCAGACTTCCCTGAGCTAGCGCCTTTAGAGAAGCGTGTTTGCCTTCCTAAGCATAACACAAACTATTTCCACCCTCGTTTTGAGATCCACTCTTCCTGAGAATTTGGACTCTGCTAGAATAATTTAAGTGCGACACTCAGTGAGCGAGGCTGGTGACACCTGGAGGGATGCCTGTCAAACAGGACCACCAACAGGGCCTCTGCAAGGAGGAGGTGCCCCTTTGAGAAAGGGTGGGGTATCTAGAAGAGACTTCCTCCTGCATTGTTAGCAGAGCCTGTCTGTTGTCTCCCACCCAGGATTTAAAATCTTTATCACCCAAATGACGGCTACTCCAGACTCTGGTTATTGATGGGATAAATTGGAATCTCATTTTTTATGGGCCATTCTTTTTTTTTTTT
>JAQZBX010072409.1:0-15076 GCA_029593785.1 Cabassous unicinctus | reverse complement strand
GCAAACATTAGAAAAACTAAGTGGAGAAATAGATGCCTCTACAATTATAGTGGAGAGCTCTAATACACCATTATCATCTTTAGACAGAACACTCAACAGAAGATCAATAAAGAAACAGAGATCCTGAATAATACATTAGAGGTCTAGACCTAACAGACATAAACAGAACATTACATTCAAATACAACAGGATACACATTCTATTCGAGCACACATTGATCATTCTCCAGGATAGACCACATGCTAGGCCACAGAACAACTCTCAACGATTTCAGAAAGATTGAAATTATACCAAGTAACTTCTCTGACTACAATGTAATGAAGCAGGAAATCAGCAAAGGGCAGAGAACCAGATTAGGCACAAAGATATGGAAGTTAAACAACAAACTCTTAGACAATCAGTGGATCACGGAGGAAATTGCAAAAGAAATCAATAACTACCTTGAAACAATTGAAAATGACAATGCAACATATCAAACCTTATGGGATGCAGCAAAAGCAGTGCTGAGAGGGAAATTTATAGCCATAAATGCTTACATTAAAAAATAAGAAAGAGCTAAAATCAAAGACCTAATTTCACACCTAGAGGAATTAGAAAAAGAACAACAAACTAATCCAAAAGCAAGTAGAAAGAAGGAAATAACAATGTTTAGAGCAGAGCTAAATGAAATTGAAAACAAGAAAGCACTAGAAAAAATTAACAAAATCAAAAGCTGGCTCTTTGAGAAGATTAATAAAATTGACAAATGCTTAGCTAGACTAACAAAGAAAGAAAGAGAAGATGCAAATACATAAATTAAGAAAAGAGGAAAGGGATATCACCACTGATCCTACAGAAACAGAGTATCAAAAAAGGATACTTTGAAAAATTGTATGCCAGCAAGATGGATAACTTAGAAGAAATGGACAAATTCCTAGAAACACACAAGCAACTTACACTGATGAAAGAAGCAATTGAAAAACTCAACAGACCAATCACAAGTAATGAGATTGAATTAGTCATCAAAAACCTCCCAACTAAGAAGTGCCCAGGACAAGATGTCTTCACAGGTGAATTCTACCAAAACTTATGGAAAGAACTAACACCTATCTTGCTTGAACTCTTCCAAAAAATAGAAATGGAGGGAACATTGGTTAACCCATTCTATGATGCCAACATCACCCTAAAACCAAAGCCACACAAAGACACCACAAGAAAGAAAAACTGTAAACCAGTCTCTCTAAAGAACCTAGATGCTAAAATCCAAAACGAAATACTTGCTAATGGTATTCAACAGCACATCAAATGAATTATACACCATGACCAAGTGGGTTTCATCCTTGATATGCAAGGATGATATGAATTAAGCAAATTCAAGCAGTATCCCAGAGCTAGAGTTTGAAAGATAGGTTTACAGGATACAGAAAGGGCACAGAAGGTAGTGAGTTGATGTCCATAAGGACAAAATCTATGATAAGGTGTAAGGGTGTGGTTGGGCAGTGGATGGGCATGACAGTGGTACAGTGACAGTATTGGGTTTATCAGTGCTGGTCTGTGAAGGGGAATAAAGTAGGGGGCATTGGGTTGGACCATCTATGGGACTGGGAGGAAGGTTGGGGGAAGGAGCAGATGAACTCTGGGGATTTGCAGATCTTTGGTTAAACCTATAATGTTGGAAAATATCTTTTGGCAAATATGGCATGGGAGGATTACTGGTGTAAGGTGTAAGACATGGGGGTATTCGGGACAGGGTACACCTGGAACAGAGTTTTATGGTATATGTAAGTGTTCATCTTGTCGGAGTGTGTTATCTCAGTGGGTGGAGACTCACACAATAAACAAGAAAATATTAAACTGTCATCCTGGGGAGTTCTGCTATGTTCTCAATTAGAGGGACAAGAATCCCTTGAGAACATAGGCAGTGCCTCATAAAAGAAAACAGACCAATATGTCAAGCCTTCAATATTATTTCAAGTAACTATGAATCTTATTCTCCAAAAATTGAAACTTAATGATTACCATAGGTTCTGAGGGGAGGATAGAATAGAAGGAATGTAGGACATTTTTAGTGCCTTAGAATTGTTCAGCATGATCTTGCAATAATGGATACAGGCCACTTCAAATCTTGTCAAAACCTATAAAAGTGTATGATCCAAAATGTAAACCATTGACCATGGTTAGTAACAATACTTCAGTATTTGTACATCAAATCTAACAAATGTACCACCTGCATTTAAAAATGTTATTAATAAGGGAGAGAGGGCAAGGGAGAGGGCATTGGGTATATGGGAAACAGCTGTATTGACACTGGGGAAATATTTGGAAGAAAATGTCACTGTACATACAAGACAACAGATCTTACAGTGATAAAAGACACAATGTCTAAATTTTTTTATTTCAAATTGTTTTTAATTTTTTGTATTTTATTCATTATTTTTAAATTATTGCTTCATTTTCTTATTAATTTCCTTTGGTTATTTTGTTGGCTTCATTTTTGGAGACATTCTGGACCACAGAAGTGTCACAGCAATGGGGGGAGAAAATCACTGGTGCAGGGTGTCATGAGGTGGGGAGGTATGGGAAGGGGTTCACCTGAGGCATGACTCTAAGACATATGAATATATTCAAGTGTTCATGGGACACTGTCTTGGTGGGTGGAGATCCACACAATAACCAATGGAATATTGAATTCCCATCCTGGGGAATTCTGCTACATTCTCTAATAGAACTGCAAGAATCCCCCAAGTGCAAGTGCAATGTCTAGTGAAGGAATGCAGACCATTATGCCAGGCCTTTGATATTGATGATTGTACTTACAAACATTTTCTTGTGAAATTGAAACTTGGCCTAGTATTATATATTGCCTAAGAGTTACCTCCTGAAAGCCTCTTTGTTGCTCAAATGTGGCCTCTCTCTAAGCCAAACCCAGCATATAAACACACTACCTTCCCCCCAGTGTGGGACCTGACTCCCAGGGATAAGCCTCCCTGGCAATGAGGGATTATTACCAAGCACCAATTAGCAATGTATCATCAAAAAGACTTTGACCAAAAGGGGTAAATTGTAAATACAAATGAGTTTTTATGACTAAGAAATTTCAAAGTGAGCTGGAAGTTCATTCCAGAGGTTATACTTATGCAAGTCTCAGCAGAATCTCATTGACTGACAGAGAAAACATGTAGCACAGCTCCTGAGGGCCCTAGAGATATCCAGACACTATAAGCAGGGCAGACAGCTAGGGAATTTGGCGACCTATCTGTTGGCCTTACTTTGCAATTTATGATCCCCAGTGTAACAGAGTTAGATTCATTAATAGGTTCTCTACACTTGGCTCTTCTGCCCCTTTTATTTGAACCTATCATTAGCACTATACTTGATATATATATACTTTATGTCCCAGGGACTTAAAACTTTGGTCCATCCATGTGCCAGTTGAGCTCTGAATTTCAGCAAACTTGAAACACCTACTCTCCAGTGCATTGGATTCAACCAGGACAACTAACAAGGAGATGAAGATGGACAACGCCCCTTCCAAGGAACAGAGTGTCTGCAGCTGAAAGCAAGATGGCTCCATCCATCTGCCCCATGAAATCTAAGACCCCTCTCAATTAGAAGCAGAGTGGGCATCACCATCCCAAAATCCTCAAGATTGGGGAATGAACAATGAATTAAAGTAGACTTACTATTATTCTACTATAGACTTATTATTATTCTAGCAATGGAAGAACTCTTATCATTGATGTAAAGGCAGTGACCACCAGAGGTTCTGAGGGATGAGAGAGGGAAGAATAGGTGTAACATGGGGGCATTCTTGGGACATTGAATTTGTCCTGCATGACAATGCAGTGATGGATACAGACCATTGTATATTTTGTCATAACTTACAAAATTGTGCAGAACAAGGTATAAACTATAATGTAAACTGTAGTTCATGTTTAGTAGCAATGCTTTAATATTTGTTCATCAATTTTAACAAATGTACTACATTAATGAAGGGTGTTGTTAATGTGGGAAAGTGTGGGAGGGTAAGGAAGTAGGATGTGTGGGAATCCCTTCTGTTTTTTACATAACATTTATGTAATCTAAAGATTCTTTAAAAATAAAAAACAATTAATTATAAAAAAGAAGTACTTGATCAAGCTCTTAGGCAAGAAAAAGGTATAAAAGGCATCCAAATTGGAAAGGAAGAAGTAAAAATTTCACTATTTGCAGATGACATGATCCTATAAATAGAAAGCACTGAGTAATCTACAAGAAAGCATCTAGAGCTGATAAACAAGTTCAGTAAAGTGGCAGGATAGAAGATCAACATGCAAAAATCAGTAGCATTTCTGTATACCAATAAGGAGCAATCTGAGGAAGAAATCAAGAAAAAAAATTCCGTTTAAAATAGCAGCTAAATGTATAAAATACCTAGGTATAAATTTAACTAAAGATGTAAAGGACTTCAATGGAGAAAACTACACTACATTGCTAAAGGAAATCAAAGAAAACCTAAATAAAAGGAAGAATATTCCCTGTTCATGAATTTGAAGACTAAACATCATTAAGATGCCCATCCTACCTGAATTGATTTACAAATTTAATGCAATCCCATTAAAAATTACAATAGCATTTTTCACTGAATTGGAAAATCTAATTATGAAATTTATTTGGAAGGGCAAGGACCCTGAAAAGCCAAAGACATATTGAAAAAGAAAATCAAAATTGGAGGAATCACACTACCAGACTTTAAAACATACTACAAAGCTACAGTGGTCAATACTGCATGGTATTGGCACAAGGATAGACATACTGACAAATGGAACAGAATTGAGTTCTGATATAGATTATCACATATATCGACAATTGATATTTGACAAGGCCTCCAAGCCCACTCAACTGGGAGAGAATGGCCTCTTCAACAAATGGTGCTTAGAGAACTGGATATCCATATCCAAAAGAATGAGAAAGGATCACCATCTCATGCCCTTTACAAAAATTAACTCAAGATGGATCAAAGATCTAAATATAAGAGGCATGACCATAAAGCTCCTAGAAGATAATGTAGGAAGGCATATATGATATCTTGTAGTAGTAAATGTTTTCATAAACTTTACACCCAAAGCATGAGCAACAAAAGAAAAAAGAGATGAATTGCTATTCTTGTACAATTATTTGTTTGTTTATTAAGCAGTTTTATTGAGATATATTCACATACCATATAGCCAGAAATAACAGCTATGTACAGCAGGGGAAAAAGTGAGATTGAGAGGTGAGGAATTTTCCTGTTTGTCTGTTTATTGTATATTATTATTATTGAAATAATGAAAATGCTTTAATAATGATTGAAGTGATGAAAACACAATTATGGGATTATACCAAATACCATTGATTGTACACTTTCGATAAATTTTATGCTTTATTAATATGTATCAATAAAATTGACATGTTTAAAAAAATAAAAAGGGAGAAAAAATACATAAATGGGTCCTCCTCAAAATTAAAAACTTTTTCTCTTCAAAGGAGTTTATCAAGAAAGTGAAAAGGTAGCCAACTCAATGGGAGAAAATATTTGGTAACCATATACCCAATAAGGGCCTAATATCAAGCATATATAAAGAAATCCTATATCTTGAAAATAAAAAGACAATCAACCAATTTAAAAAATGAATAGACACTTCTCCAAAGAAAAAATATAAATGGCTAAAAAGCACATGAAAAGATGCTCAACATCACTAGCTATTAAGGAAATGCAAATCAAAACTATAAAGAGATATCATCTTACACATTTAAGACTGGCAGTTATTTTTTTTTTTTTAAAAAGAGGACTACAAGTATTGGGGAGGATGTGGAGAAAAGGGAACACTTATCCACTGCTGGTGGGAATTTGGAGTGGAGGACAGTTTTGGCATTTCCTCAGGAAGCTACCTATAAAACTGCCATGTGATCCAGCAATCCCACTGCTGTGTATATACACAGAAGAACTGAAAGCAGGGACATGAACAGATATATGTACACCAATGTTCATAGTGACATTATTCACTATTGTCAAAAATTGGAACCAACCCAAATGTCCATCAATAAATGAATGGATAAAAAAAAACTGTGGTATATACATACAATGGAATATTACTCAACTGTAAGAAGAAATGCAATATGAACACTTAGGATAACATGGATGGATCTTGAAGACTTCATGTTGAGTAAATTAAGCCAGGCACTGAAGGACAAATATTATATGACCTCACTGATATGACTTAAGCAAATTGAACAGACACATAGAACTAAAGTCTGGAAGATAGGCTAACAGGAGACAGAAAGGGAGTAGAGGGTGCTGTGCCGATGCCCATTTGGGCAAAATCTGTGAAAAGATGGAAGAGTGAAGATCAGCAGGGGTGGCTCTGATTTAGGCTGTGGATCTTCAAGGCAGCTGGGGTATCTCTGATCCATGTGCCTCATTTTGGCATCCAGGTTAGAGGACAGGGTTATTAGAAGCATGCTCTTCCTCATGGCAGAGGCAGCTCCTAGAGGGGTTAATAGAAGCATGCAAAACTTCTTAAAGGATATGCTTACAACACACACAAACACATTATCACATGTATCAGGACTCCATTCTTTTTTATGGCTGAATAGTATTCTATTGTATGTATATACCACATTTTATTTATCCATTCATCTGTTGATGGACACTTGGGTTGCTTCCATCTTTTTTGCAATTGTGAATAATTCTTCTTCTTCAATAATTTGGGATTTTGAGCAGAATTGGAGTTAAGTCTTCTTGGGATGATTGGTAGAATTTCCCTGTGAAGCCATCTCACAATTCCTCCAAAAATATCCCTTACCTATTTATAAAGCCTTTCCAACATTTTTGGTAATGAAAGCAACATGAACCCCATTCCTGGTACCAATTTCTGACTTAGTTTGCCATAGGGCTACCAATGCAAAGTGCTAAAAATGTGTTGGCTTTTATAAATGGATTTCTTTGGAGTAAAAGCTTACAGTTCTGAGGCCATGAAATGTCCAAATTAAGGCATGATATCCTGCCATGTGGTGTTCAGGCATATGGCAGGGCTTATCTCCTCAAACATGTGCTGCTCCATGGGCCCAGTCCCTCAGGGGCCTCTTTCCATGCCTCTGTGCTCTGCTAGTTCTGGATTCTGGGACGTCTCTCAGCCTCTCAGTGCTTCTCTGTTTCCCTGAAGTCTTCTCTCTCACATGGCAGGATCAATATAATATGACAGCTTAATTTCTCTCTATGTTTATTCAAGATAAATATTTATCAAGAGATAAATATCTCTATTTATTCAAGATGCAGAAGAAGGCAGACTTAACCTGAGTCACACCTCACTGGAAGATCTCACACCCACAGGAATAGATTTGTTCAAAAACATAATCTTTCTCTTTTGGGGATTCATAAAAGAACTTCAAGCAGTCATAGTATAGCTAACCCTATTCTCTTTTGTTTACTATTTGAATGGTATATTTTCCCCATCCTTCCACTTTCAACCTACTTGTATCTATGAAGTTAAGGTGAGTCTCTTGCAGACAGCATATAGTGGGGTCATGGTTTTTTATCCATTCCAGTCTTTTGACTGGAGAGTTTAATCCATTTACATTGAAATTCACTACTGATAATGGACTATATGCTTTATAACTTTTTTGTCCCTCAATTCTTCCATTAATGCCTACTTTAATATTTATTGTATTTTTTGTATTGTACCATATTGTGTGCCTTCTCTTTTCCACTGGGATATATTTTTCATCTATTTTCCTTGTGGTTACCATTGGGTTACAGTTTAACATCTTAAATATAAAATAAATATATTTGGTTTGATAGCAACTTAAATTCAATAGCATACACATATAATTTTCCTATACGCCTCCATCTCCCCAAATATTTTTGTACTTGTTCCCACTTATATCTTTGTACATTGTATATCCAAAATCATAGATTTATCATTACCTTTTATGCATTTGAATTTTAGCACCTGTAGGAAGTAAGAAGTGGAGTTACATACCAAACTACTATACACTACAATAATACTGGCATTTATAATTACCCAAATGGTTACCTTTACCACAAGTCTTTATTTCTTCATGCCACTTTGAACCATGTCTAGTGTCTTTTCTTTTCAGACTGAAGAACTCTATTTAGTAGTGCTTATGGGGCAGGTAGTGATGATGAACTTCCTCAGCTTTCATATATCTGGCAATGGCTTAATCTCCCTCTCACTTTTGAAAGAAAGTCTTGACAGACATAAAATTCTTGGTTGGCAGTTTTTTTCTTTCAGCACTTTTAAGTATTTCATCCCACTGCTTTCTTATCTCCATGGTTTCTGGTGAGAAATTGATATTCAATCTAATTGGGACTCCCTTGTACATAACACATTGCTTTTTTCTTTCAGCTTTCAGAACTCTTTCCTTGTCCTTTGAGTTCAATAGTGTGATCAGTATATGATGGGGTATACTTTTCTTCATGTATATCCTGTTTGGTCTTCTCTGGGATGCTTTGATGTGCATAGCCATGTCTTTTGCTTAGTTTGGGAAGTTTATGTTATTATTTCTTTGGATATTCTTTATAATCTTTTATCTTTTTCTTCTCCTTCTGGTACTCCCATAATGCATATATTGGTATGCTTGATGGTGTCCCAGAAGCTATTTTTGCTTTAAATAATTCTTTTTCCTTTCTGCTCCTCAGACTGACTCATTTCAAGGGTCCTGTCCTCAATTTTACTGATTCTTTCTTCTATCAGCTCTATTCTGCTCTTGAAACCCTTTTGGGCATTTTCCATTTGTGTTATTCAACTCCAGTAGTTGTGATTGGTTCCCTTTTAAACTTTCTCTCTCTTTACTAAGACTCTCCTATTGCTCATTCATTGTTCTCCTGGTTTTTTTGTTGTTGTTGTTCTTTCTCTGTATTTTCCTTCATTTTCTGGAGCATTTTAAAAATCATTTTTAAAGGCTTTGTTCAGTTTGTCCACATTATGTTCTTTTTGTTGGTGGTTTCTGGATTTTTATCCTCTTCCTTAGGATGGACCATCATTTCCTATTTATTTGCTTGTCTTGTACTCTTTTGTTGTTCACTGTACATTTTAAAATGTTTAAATGTTAACTCTGGGATTTACTCACTGGGATGTCTGTTTCCTGATTTTGTAACCAGCTTGTCATAAGACAGAGATTTTCTTGAGCTTCAACCCTCCTATCAGGAATATCTGTCCAAGGTGAGCTCAGTGTACATGGTTTCCCCTGTCTTTCTGGGTCTCTCATCTTGTCCAGGGATTTTGCTTTTTAGTTGTTTTGGAGTTCCCCTGTTTACATGGTTTTAGTTGTCTCTTCTGTATTCCAGAAGAGATACCTCCCTCTCCCAGGTGTTTGAAGCTTACTGGCCTTTGCCCTCAACTCTCTGCCTCTGTAGTTTTTTATACTCCTTTCATGTCTCAAGCTGCTTTTGCCTGGTTGACAAATTCTGGTAGGAGGGGTGTGCTGGAGATGACTTTCCTAAATAAGTCTTTCACAGCTGAAAGAGGGCCAGGGACCCATGAAGGGGGAGCGAACCATCTCCCCAGTGCTCTAAGGAAGGAATCAGGAAGGGTTCCAAGAGCTTCTTGCACAGTTCCCCAAATCTGAGCTTCCTTGACCTGCCTAGCAGGTGCAGCCCTTCAATTAACTGTCCTCTGCAGCCCCAAGGAAGTACAGCATCCTTAAGCCACCAACCTGCTGCCCTTGTCCAAGCAATATGAAACAATTGTGACCCCCATACTTCTCTGGGCAGGTTGAAACAATGGCTGCCCTAAGAATCACCCCACCCCCATCCAAAGTTGCTAATCAAGTCTGTGGTTGATGATCAGCTGTGCCCACACCTGGTCTTAGGAAAGAGGATTTTTATGTCCCTTTGTGTCAATAGCAAGCTAGCCAGAAGCTGGACCCCACAGTCACCTGCCATGAGAGTGGGGATGGACACCAATATCCCCCACACGGAGAGAAAAAATTTACTCTTCTTTACATAATTTATCAGCCTCTTTCTCCCACTTCTCCCCTGGATTCTGTACAGTGAGTGTTCTTTTGGCCTCCAGACTCAAAATAGTTGTTTCAGACAGTTATTCCTGGTTTAATGTTGTTCTGGTGGAAGGACTGAGTCGTGGAGCAGTGTACTTTGTCATCTTCCTACAATCCCTCTCCTCATAGCCTCTTTTCATACAGCACATGGGCTGAGAAGAGTTTTTACATTTTTAAAGAGTTTTAAGAAGAAAAAGGAGGAAGAAAATGAGAAGAAAGAAGAGGAAGAGGAAGAGGAAAAACAGGAACAGTATGTGGTCTTCAAAGCCTAAAATATTTTCTATCTGACTCTTTACAGAAAAAATTTAATGACTCCTGGCATAACCTCACTCAGAGGTAATATTTTGTCATTTAATTGTATATCCTTAGTGGAATATACCTTGTGATAACAGAACTACAAAAAAGTTAAACTGTTTTTAACACTCTTATTTTTAGTGTTAGCAATGGTATTGTTATTCTGAGGCTACTGTATAGGCAATGTGGAATAAGGCATATGACTGACCATGCTGTTGTTGTTGTTGGGAACTGGCATTTTTGTAATGGGAAAAAATATATAGATACAGATCAATGAGATAAAATAAAACTGTAATCTAGAATTAGAATTAGGACTTTCAGCATGACTTCATTTTATATTTTATCTTAACATTTTTTTCCAGCTCCCTGAAAATAATAACCATACTCATCTAAATGAGTAGATAGCACATATCCCTGGTTTGGAAGACTCAATATGGTTAAGTTATCCTTTTTCCCCAAATTGATCAATATTCAATGAAATCCATTTAGGCAGCAGGGATTTTGAAGAAATTGAAAAGATCTAAAATGCATATATAAATGTGAAGGGCTAAATATAGCCAAAACAATTTTGAGAAAAAACAAAGTCAGAGGATTTACATTACCTGTGTCTTAGTTTCCAGAAATACTATGATAAATACCATACAATGGGTCAGCTAAAACAATAAGCACTTATTTTAAAAGTCCAAAACAAGTTTCAATAAGGCCACACTTTCTCCCAGGGTCATTAGTGATCTCTTTTTCCTCTATGGTTGCTTCTGGCTTCTAGGTTCTACTGACTGTGCCCAAATTTTCACTCTTTATAAACCCTACAGCCATATGGTTAAAGACCCAGCCTGATTCAATTTGGCCCCATCCAAAATAGGATCTTGAAAAATTTTATTCACAAATAAGGCCACATCTTAAATAATGATAGCATCTTCGGTGGTCCTATTTACAAATGGGTTCGCACACACAGAAATGTGGATTAAGATTTTTTTAAAATAAATTTTATTGAAGTATATCATTCATACATGAACACACATAAGCAATAAATGTATAGTAAAAATTCTAAACTTACAGAGAAAAACATGCATATCATCAAACAGGGCTCCCATACATCATCCCATCATCAAAACCTTGCATTATTGTGGAACATTTGTTATAAACTATGAAATAACGTCGTCAAAATATTACTACTAACTATAGCCCATATCTTATATTTGTTGTATTTTCCCCCAACCCATCACCCTATTATTAACACCTTGTATTAGTATTATATATTTGTTATAGTTCATGAGAGAACATTCTCATATTTGTTCTTTTAACCACAGTCCATCTTCCATCACTGGATTCACTGTGTTATACAGTCCCATGCTTTTTGCAGTCCATTCAAAGTGTACACTCAGTGGCTCTCATTTTCATCACAGAGTTGTGCTGTCATCACCTCAGTCAATTTTAGAATGTTTTCATTACTCTAAAAAGAAAAATCCCATACCCCCTTATACTTGTCTCTTAGAATTGATATATCTTCTTGCCATTGCTGCAAAATTATTACAATATTACTGTTAACTATATCCATAAGTTACAATAGTTGTAATTTTCCATGTATCACCATGTTCTTAACACTTTATAAGAGAAGAACATTCTTATATTTATACTATTAACAACAATCTTCATCCACTATCAAAATCACTATGTTACACACACCTAGACTATTCTCTAGTTTCCTTTCTATTGATATTTATGTCCACAGACTACCCCTTTCAGCCACAATCTCATTTATAAATCATCAACATTAGTTATACTCAGTATAATGTGTTACCATCAACTCTATTCATTTCCATACTTTTATAAGAAACTTTATTAAAATTTCTATATACATTGAGCATCAGCTTCCATTCTCAATTCATATTCTATTTTTTAGTAACCTATAGTCTAGAGTTTACCTCCATGAGTTTACTCATCATATTTAGTTCATATTAGTGAGACCATACAATATTTCCCTTTTTGTGTCTGGCTTATTTCACTCAACATCATATCCTCAAGGTTCATCCATGTTCTATAATGCATCCTGATTTCATTCCTTCTTACAACTGAGTAGTATTCTACTTTATGTGTATACCACATTTTGTTTAGCCATTCATCAGTTGATGGACATTTGGGCTGGTTCCATATTTTAGCAATTGTGAATAGTGCTGCTATAAACATTGGTGTCCTAATAGTTCACGTCCTTGCTTTCAGTTCTTCTGAATATATTCCAAGTAACGGGATTGCTAGGAATGTAGTTCTATATTCAGTGGATTAAGATTTGAACATCTTTTGTGGGGTGCATTATTCAATCCCCAACAACCTAATTTTAAGACATATGTGATGTATCTTGATATAAAGCTATAGTAATCAAGACAGAGTGGTATTGATATAAAGACAAATACGTGAATAGAACAGAATAGAGAGTCCAGAAATAGACCCACACATAAATGGTCCAAAGATTTTCAACCAGGGTGCAAACGTAACAAATGGTGATGGAACTACTATATGTCCATATGGAAAAAAACGAACCTTAACTCTTACCTCACACCATATATATAAATTAAATCTAATTTCATGATAGACCTAAATTTAAGAACCAAAACCATAAACTTCTGGAAGGAAACACAGGAGAAAAATACTTGCAGCCTTGGTGTAGGTAAAGAATTTTTTTAGATAGGAAACAAAATGTATAAATTATAAAAGGGAAAAATTGACAAATTGGGCTTCTTCAAAATCAAAAATGTCTGCTATTGGAAAGACACTATTAAGGAAATGAACAGGAAAGTTGGAATTTCTAAGAAAATATTCTCTCTCAACATTCATTTGATAAAGGATTTGTATTCAGATTATATAAAGAACTTTTCCAACTCAATAATAATAAGACAAACAATCAGACATATTAAAAATGAGCAATAGATTTGAACAGACACATCATTAAAGAAATAATAAATAGCAAGTAACTCACTAAGGAATATAATAAATAGCAAATAAGCACATTAAAAATTTAGAAACAATCCATATGTCCTTCAGTGGGTGAATGGTTAAGCAAACAAGGGTACATCCATACCATGGACTACAACTCACCAATAAAATGGAATAAATTATTGATATATGCAACAACTTGGATGAATCTGCAGGGAGTCATGCTGAGTGAAAAAAGCCAAACCTTAAAGGTCACATACTAAATGATTCCTTTTACACAGCATTACTGAAATGACAAGATTACAGAAATGTAAAACCAATTAGTGGTTGCCAAGGGTTAGAGACTAAGGGTGGGAGAGATGTTGGGGTGGTTATAAAAGCAGCAGGAGGGATCCCTGTGATGATGGAATTATTCTGTATCTTGACTGTATCAGAGTCAAGCTGTGATATTGTACTACATCTTTGCAAGAAGTTCCCATGGAGGAACCTGGGTAAGGAGTACACAGGATCTCTAAGTATTATCTCTTAAAATTGCATGTGAATCTATAATTATCTCAAATTAAAAGTTTAATTTTTTAAAGTGGCAAATAAAGGGGGAAAAAACAAGCATTTATTCTGCCATTTCTATATAAATGGTTTCTCAGTGTAACCACATAGTTGACAGAGGGAAATTCTCTTTTTAGACACATTCAAGCTAACAGATGAAGAAGGCATGGTGGAATTAGAATATTACTATTTGTAATCTCTTATGAAATAGTGATATTTGCATTGTCAACAATGGCTGCCAACATCCCACAAAAGGAGATATTAAGGCATGCATTAGTCTGCCAAAGGGGTGCTGATGCAAAGTACCAGAAATTTGTTGGCTTTTATAAAGGGTATTTATTTTATAAAGGGTATTTATTTGGGGTGAAAGCTTACAAGGCCCTAAAAGGACCAACTCAAGGTTGCTTTCTTACCAAAGTCAGTTGCCACATGTTGAAACAAGGTGGTCACTGATTTCTGTGTGGTCCATCCTTCCTGGGCTTCCTCTTACTCTTAAGGCTCCATGGGTGTAGCTTCTTCTTGATCGCAGCTGTAGGCTGACATAGGACTTGTCTCTCAAGGTTTCCTGTATCAGTCTCGACTGTCTTCCCAAGGTCAGCTGCAAACTATCAGGTGTATGGCTCATCTCTCTTCCCGAGGCCCCAGGATAAAAAATGACAGAGCACTCTCTCTTCCAGCATGTCTTCTTGTGTCTCTTAAGTGAGTGTCTATTTATTTCAGCCCACCAAGAGGGCGAGGACTCAAACTGAGTTATGCTTTACTGACTGGTTGAATCAAAGCCCTAATCTTAGCAAGTAATTTAATCAAAGACATCTCAGCTGAATCTAATGTAATCAAAGAGTATCACACCCAGAGAAATAGATTAGTTTCCAGACATAATCTTTCTGTTTTTGGGATTCATAAATAATCTCAAACTGCCACAAGGCATTATGTGCCTTCTGGCAAAACCACCTTTGAAGCAGTCTTGCCAAAATTATCAAACCTGAATCTGAATTTAGATTTAACTACCAATACCAAGCTCTCCAGGACAAAAATATCCAGTTACTTCAGCAAAAACAAGAACAAAAAGAACAATGACAACAAGAATAAAACTTGCAAGGAAAAAAATACAAAATAGAAAGTGGAAAAAGGTAAATTAAAAAACAAAAAATATACCAGCCAATCACAATGCCTGAATCTGTTTCAGAACCAGATTCAAAAAAGTCAGTAGAAGCCAGAAGCCAGAACTGTTTCATAATTTTAAAAGTGTCCATATGAAAATTGAAGAAATGTGAACAATGACTTGATA